>BGPR01000395.1:117721-253619 GCA_013235015.1 Araneus ventricosus | reverse complement strand
TCCCCTTCTTCCTATTTTCGAAAACTGGATTGCGGGAGAGGATAAAATATTGGCAATATTGGATTGGCAATATTTCAACAACTAACGAAGATCCCCTGTGATCGATGCTACCCTTTCATTATAAAATATTTAATTATTTAGCGCACAGAGAAATTTTATATAGAGACTTGCAGCGTAATTGCAATGAGCTTTTATATTTATGTGTTTTTATGAACTCTGAATTTCTCTAATAGTAGACGTCCTTGGAATAATTGCATACTTTAGTTGTGTCTTTGCAATTAATATTAGAAGATAAAGAAACAAAACCTGCATCTAATGATTAATAGGTTTATTTGTGAGGTGTAACTTGTTTCATTAATTTCTAATTTTGAAGCTGCGTGAGAATTATTAGGGATGATTTCGAAATAACGTTAGTTCCCCCCCCCCTTGTGTTTATGGTTCATTTTTAAAGGTTAAAGTTATTACTATACGTATTTGATTTTTTACGACTGAAATAACAGCAAGACTTCTTAAAGGATAAAGCAAAAATTAACAAAATATTTTTAGGAGCCAGAATGGAAGGTTATTTTTCAAGAAAAAAGTAATCACAGTTTCAAAATTTGCAGTTCTTACGATACGAAATGGTATTATTATGATAATAATGAAAAGATACACTCGTCGTTGATATTACTGCAAAAAAAAATAATAATAATTTTTCTATTACAGTACAGAGATAATTCATAATTTAAATCTCCATACTCCCTACTGTTAAGCTGCGAAGACTCGATTTTATGGTCGGGAGCCTGTATTTCAATAAAAAAAAACATTTTGCCTGTGCTACGAACGCGCATTAAATCTAGTAAGAAATCAAATACTCTCTGATGTTCGTGTCGTGCGATAGTCTAGAGAATGGGTTACTACCAAAATAGTCAAAAATGAAATGCTAAAATGTTATAGAACCACATTTCAAAATTTCAAATGGCCCGTCAAACAATAGAGTTCTTATAGTTCCAGACGGAATGCTAATAAAAAAAATCCCCCCAAAATAAAATTAAATAAAACAGCTCGAATAAAAAAAAATTACTTTCCCAAAATAAGAAATAAAATGACATACATAAAGTAATTTGAGCGCAATGTCTAAGCTACAGAGATTGACTCCCACAGAAATGTCCACCCCATCAATCCACTGCGCCGCATCCCTATAAAAGTGCGCCGACAGTTTGAAAAACGATCCGCAGGACATATGTTGCGCAGATCATTACTTCATTGGGCTCTTAGCATGATCATATCCCAATTAAGGGATCATTACCAGGCGTCGAGTGAGGAGACACTACCGCAGGAAGCCGAAATGACCTGTGAAGTTAGGAACAACTACATCCTTTTTTCTCCATCTAATTGGATACCGATGGTGGAGGCATTCCGCTACATATCAAAACCCTTGGAAGGGGGAGGGAGGTGCAGCGTTCTCTATGGGTATGTAACATAAAAGGCAGTCGTAAGTCGGGTGCGATTAGAGACGGGAGGCGGGCTGCCGTGACATACGCCACGGATAATAATACTCACATCGCGTGACGGCCCCTCTCCTCGGCCTTTCTACCCCACCCCCTTTGCGTGTTCTGTTTACGAAACCTTTTTCCTCACGCGCCACCTCATCTGCGCCCTTTACACAAGTAGGTATGGCTGTAAAGAGCCGTGTTCTCTACCTTCGAGAACTCGTTATCTCTGTTTTGTTCGTTTTCGCAAAGTCACAGACGTGGCGTGGAGAAAAAGGAGAGCAAGTCCAGGTTTAGTGAAAAAAAAATAAAAACAAGAATATGCGCTCGTATTACTACTACGTTCGCTCATATTGACAGTGCGAAGTTCATGAATAGTATACAGATGAGTACGGTTTTGACGGTGAGTCACTTCCGGTTTTGTGCGGTTCGCCCTTGGAGAAGGGCGGTTGCTTTTCTTTTATCGTCTTCATTTTTTTCAATGAAGTATTTTTTTTTTCTTATATCAGGTACTTTTATGGGTGAAAGGTGACATCCCTGCTCCAACAATTCACAAATATTACATTAAAAGATTTTCAATGAACTGCTAATATCGTAAGGAGTTCTAATAAATAATAAGAGATAAAAGACCTCCCCTCAGAAGTAACGGGTATTGCTGCTTATGCCAGTCCTGAACTGATCGCACCCAATCTGGACCGATCTCAAAAGTGGGCTCTAATTCCGCTATAAGTATCTGAATATTATAAATTAAAATTTGAAGAAATTTTGATTTGCTGGGGTTTTTTTTCATTATTAGAATTATAAAATGAAAACCAAGTAGAGGACGGTCCCTTGATATTTTGCTATTATTTTAATTATTTATTATTACTGATACATGAGAATTTTTACCCAAGAAACGCTACCTTAAAATTTGAATATTACAAAAAATCAAAATGAAGCTTAAGAAATTCAGCGATTCCTTCCCTTCCAACAAACTTTTACATTTTAAAGGATGGTCTTCAACAATTTGAATTTCGAACGAAATATAAATTATTCCGAAATGCTGACTCCAAAGGAAAATCTTATTCTTCCTAAGAAGGACTTAGATTTTTCAAAATACGAAAAAATACTTCGAAAAATAATTGTTAAAAAGTAAATTTCATAATTCATTTTTTCTAGCAATAAAGTCAAAATTATTTTCAATGATGTGTGCAAATTTATCGAACCGAAAACTAGCAGCAATAGAAAGTGATATTTTCGACATAACAGAAATTCTAAATGTTTGCCGACTAAATGTTTAATGCTCTCTAATCATAAAAATTTCCATTTTTATTATGAATATATTAGTACAAAAAAATTCCAGAATGGTACGGGAGAAAGAACTCCTATTATTTTCAAATCTTTCTGAAACACTCCTTGCAATGGGAAGCTAAAAAACTAAAACAATGCATTTTTTTAATACCAGGTGTATAAAAATTACTTGTTGACCATCTGCTTAGTAAAAGGCGCATGAAAATTTTTTTGTATCCCCGAACTCCATTAGAATTATTTAACGTTTGAAACAGATATGACGGTTAAAAAAAAAAACTTTTATTGGCACAAATCCATTTATATAATGAAATTTCGAATTGAAACAAGTTAGGTACATTTTTATATTTAAGTAAAAATTAAAGGAAGACACACATTATGTCTTTCAGTAGTAGCTAAACCACTAAGTTGCAAAAGTATGATGTGAATTTATTTCTTAAATGTCATATTGAGGCGAGATGACTTGTTAAGTAGCGTAGCTTTTAGTCAAAATATTGAAACTATATTAATATCATTATTATTAATCCACCGGGAGGGATTTACGGTTACAAAACCCTCTCAGCGTAAAGATGAATTACAGAAAGGAGAGAGAAAAAATTAAATTAAAACAACAACAAAAATTAACATAAAAAATAAATTGAAAAAGTCTGTGAATGAATGTCTTAATTGCTGCTTGAAGCGAGAAAAACTATATCTAACATTTTGTCATAAGGACTATTTTTGGGATTAATTATATTACTAGGTAGCATATTGATAAATGTCAGGTATTATAATAAGCATATTCCAATGTATTTAAAAAAATCTTAGGTTTTTTTTTCTCTCTCTTTCTCCATCTTTGCAACAGATTTCATATCTGTTCCAAGGAGCAAGATGAAGAGGGGAGATAGGGGGGGGGGCTATAAAAAACTCCCGCTGTTTTGGGATTTCCCCGTGTGCAGACAGGCAAAGAAAGGTTGTTGTTGGGGAAGCTGTTGCAGGTGGTCGCCACGAATAGTCGCGCGACTGCGTGCACACGATGCTTGCACGCACGCCGATAAAGCGTCTTAATTTGCCGCGGCAGCAGCTGGTCTGCACCCGCCCGACCCCCAACTTTGCGCCTCCTCTCGTATTGACACCTTCCTATCGAGGAGTGGAATCGAGTTCTTTCACGTTTGCACTCATCGTAAAAACGCTCTCAAAGAGAGCTAGAGGTCTATCAAATTCCACTAAACATTGCTCCATAAAATTCGCGCACACAGAGCCTCTTGTAAAGAGACTACCGAGAGTTGGCACTTTATGGATCAAACATCATGTTTCCAATTCACACACTCTCTCTCCCTTTATATTTATTTTGCTGATAAAAATGCTCCAGTAGGTTATTATATAACTTCGGAATTGTATGCGAATCCAGAAATCGATGAGAAGGGGGGGGGGGGGGCTTTTTGTTAAATTGTTCGTTTGGAAAAAGCGGCGAATTAAAGAAGATGTAATAAACTATCTATACTAGTACATTATTTACAATGAACACCAAACACTTCTAACATGAAAAATGAAAGTGAAGTTTTTATTGATGAACTATTTTTGAGAGAATATCATTTTAAGATCTTTCCGAAGCATGTCCAAAAATACTTAAGCTATTAACTCTCCAGCAATGATATTCTGTTTCTATTGAAATGAAGTTTCAATAATTAAAATTATTCTTGTTAAAATTGTATTTTTGAAAACTATAAATCATAAAAAACAAAAAACTCCATCCAAGTAATGCTGCTCGTCCATTTTCATTTGTTTTCTTCACCTTCAGGTATACATTTTTTATTTATTAGAAAATAAAATATGCTGATTTACCAAAAAAATTTCAGATACCCAGTTTTCTAACAGAGAGCTTCACGCATGCGCTATTTCTTGATAATTTTAATTGAATTGGTTGATTTTGGAGGAGTAAAATAATGATAATTTTCAAATAAAACAGAAATTTGAAAGGAAAAAAATACATTCCGCATCACTGATCAAAAGTAAATCAGGAAAGATGGGAGGCAGAAAACAATATCTTAATCGTTGAGTAGCCGTAAAAATTAAAGAAATATCATTTATCGAATGTATTATATTTATTTTATTGCTAAATATCCATTAGCAGCGCATTCTAAGTACACATTAGAATACATTATGATTTTCGAGGAGTAAAATAATGATAATTTTCAAATAAAACAGAAATTTGCAAAAAATAAAACATTCCGCATCACTGATCAAAAGTAAATCAGGAAGGGTGGGGGTGGGGCAGGAAACAATTTCCTAATCGTTGAGTAGCCGTAAAAATCACAGAAATATCATTTATCGAAGGTATTATATTTTTTCATTGCTAAATATCCATTAGCAGCGCATTCTGAGTGCACATTATTTTCGTGGCAGCGTAGCGAGACGGACGTGACTAGCAGGCGAAGTAACCTGCCAGATGAGGCGAATAAAACAATGAGATAATCAGAAGGCAGGGGGTGGAGATACCTATGGCTTCGTCGGCAATCGATCGGGAAGCCTCATACGTCGCCTCATTTCGGATTCCGAACCCACTCTTTACATGTTGAAGACCACCCGAGTTGGCAATTGAACGGCTGAAAGAGCTTATTTACACTTGATCCTGTCCTTTTTTTGCCTCTTTTAAAACCACAAGTTTGTTGAACACTTTTATTTTTGAAGACACAATGCTGAGTGTTTGCCGATCTGTCGGTAGCCGTGTTTCGGAGCCCGGATTTGCGTCAGACGCGTTTCGAGTTGTAACCGTGATGTTTCTATATAAGATGGTACATCCGTAAGTTATTTAGTGTGTCAAATGTGACTTTTTGGGGGACAGCCATACATTCCTTTTGTTTATATTTATTTCCAAATTAGTATTCTACTGGTAGATTGTCATTAAGAATAAATCATTAAAATGTAAATGAAATTTTATTAGTGAATCTTATTTA
Source organism: Araneus ventricosus (assembly GCA_013235015.1). Classification (NCBI taxonomy): domain Eukaryota; kingdom Metazoa; phylum Arthropoda; class Arachnida; order Araneae; family Araneidae; genus Araneus; species Araneus ventricosus. Next base: position 247,924 of record BGPR01000395.1, on the reverse strand, counting down.
TAAGAACAAAAGCATTAATGATTATATAGGAAAAGTATTCCTTGATGACTACCTGATTCATTTAGCATATGGATTACGTTTCATTTCAGCCTCGCCTCTGTTAAAAACTTAACCCTTTTTTTCAGACGTGGACTCAGCGAAAAATATGCTATAGCCAAAGATAAATCAAGTTGACAATAAGGGGAAAGATAATGACAGTCCTACTGAACAGTCCTACTGTGCAGTCCTACTCTACAGTCCTACACTGTAGTCCTACTGTATTTCTAACTAATGGAAATATCTAAAAAGAATTTAGTTTTTAACATCAATAGTCGATTTCCTGTATAATAAAACTATTTTAAATTGAAAATTCTTCTTTCAATAATTTTCAAACGCGTAGAAAAAAAGTTATAACATTGGCCAGCGATGCGACCGCTCGTAGACTTCCATGTGTTATCAACTTCAGTTGTCACTAACTATCTGAAAGAGTATTTTATTTAAAGGGGAAAAAAGTAAACCATTAAGGCTACTATTTATTGTCCTCTCGTAATTTGGCGAATCCATTTTTAAATTATGTTCATTGATTTTAATTCAACTCAAAATAACAGAAATTTTTATTTCTTTTCTATTGTAACAAATGCTTACTTCGCAGGAATTTTCATTTGTAAAATTTTGAGTTTTGATTCTATGAATTTATTATTATTATTTTCATTGTTGAACTTATGAAGACAGATGTTAAACCCATATTATGTTAAATATACTTGATACATACAGCATATCGCCGTAGAATAAAATTTCGCAAAATACTCTAAACTATCTCTAAACTCTTCTGTACTTTCTTCCCGTCTAAGACACAAGTCTAATGGCAAGTTAATTCCAACAAGTGATTAAAAGATAATAATTTCCGAATTAATTTATACTTCATTATAAAACTTTTTTAATACATCAATAAAGAACATTAAAAAAGCATCACGATATTTTATTCAGATTCGAAGATTATTTACACACTTTCATAAATAAAAAGAAATTTATTTAAAAAAGCAAGTGATGGAATTGAGATCTGTTCTGCACTTGCACTGGAGAAAGGGTTTTCGAGTTAAGGGCGCGCAACGGGAGTAGACGCGGGCACGCGCTCCGCTAGAGCGTGACGCGAGCGGAAATAGGGATGGCTGTCCCCGATACGGCTTCCTCCGCACACAGGAAGCGACACCCCTCAGCATTGTGCCCGAGACCCCCCGACCTAATGTGTGTCACATCGCATCGCCTAAGGTCAAGGACAGCATCTAAGATGGTTATTATTGAGACTCCTTCTCTGATGCCTTGTTGATAAATAAGACAGAGATGCGCTCTCCGCACGCCACTTGATCGTGTGCGGCAGCAAGATCAGCGATCCGATGCCAACTGTCGGACTGATATCCGACCGACCAGGCAAGTGAATTGTGGGATCAGTAGGATGCATCGATCAATAAGAGGAACACTTCTTCAAGAATACGGATTTTTTTATTGACTCGGATTGGTAGTAATCTTCGACTTGTTTAGACATGAATGGCAGAAAAAGTGGTTTTGCGTGCTGCTTGAGTCGGAAGTTTGTTATGAAGCTAATGAGAATGGACTTGAATCGCATTCAGATAAAGAGAGAGAAAGATGCGCCAATCTTACTCTCCAAACCTCTACAACAGCACCAAAGTGATAAGATTTCACCCATGACAGGATTTAATGAGCACCAGAAAGACATCTACGACGGATTTTCAGAGAAATCAAGATTCAACCCCCCCCCTAACTACTAGGTTGATAGTGTCACCACACCACTGCAAATAAAAATATAAATAATGCAGCAATATTATAAATAATTAACTAATTTTATTTTCTTCAGCTGACTTCCAAGAAAAGGCACCTATGTAATGAAAATATGCTCAGCACTCTTTGCATTTAAGTATTTTTTAACAAGGATAACAAACTAATCATATATGATACACGCCTTTTTGATCAAAAACATATGCAGTATGTATTAAGGGAAAAAAGATGTTAACAGAAATGTATAAACACCTACTTCTTTACAAGTAAAATTACTTAAAAAGCATTTAGTAATTCAGAACTGATATTTTAAAAACACGCTATCGTTTCGATAACAAATGCTCACGCAAAACTTCCGAAGCATTTCTTAAAACTCCCCCCATCCCCAACAACAACTCCAGATCTCATGCAAATATTCATCGTGGAAAAAGAAAGAATAAAACTATTGATTTATCGCTTAGCGGTAAGATAAAAATATGTAGCGGATATTTCTTCCTTGAAGAGACAATGATTTTGAAGTTGTCGAAGTGAAAATCTTTCTATTATTCATAACTGGGACAGCCAACACCAGAGCGGCTTATTTTGATTTTTTTTTTCTTTTTCTTTTCTTTCCATCCTTTTCTTTCTTTTGGGTGACATCGAGTGGTTCAGGAACACTGCTCACGTGCGTGGATACGCATCGAAGAAATTTCGGAACAAAAGGGGGTGTGGTCCTTGTGTAGGTGAACACCGTTTTCTTTTCCTTTCTCGCTACCAGGTAATCTCCTTTCTAAGATTGATTTTTTAAATCAAAGAACTCCATGTCTCTTGAACCTCATTTTCCATAATCTTCCTTTAACTATCTTTATTATTAAGGCTCCGCTGTGAATTAATTTAAATTATATTTTATGTAAGGAAAGTTCAGGTTTTTGTTAACCTCCGATTTACTAATTCATGAGACTGTGTGAAAAAATTGACGATTTATACAACTCATTATAATGATAATGACATATTTATATCTAAACCGTTGATTTTATGAACTTACTCGGTGGCGCTTTCAAATCTTTAGAAACCTATCGCATTAAAGAAGAAAGCGGAAAAAAAAGTGTTCAGTCGTTTAACAATGATTTAAGGTTTGCATGAGATGGTCGTAATTGCCGTGTGCTAGTGGTTCGGTGGAGAATAAGTATGGTATTTTTTTTATTTGAATAAAATTTTAAGAAATGTTTTTTGAATTTTTCAGAGAGTTTTTTAGTTATTTTTTTTCCCGTAATATATTTTCATTTATAGAAATAGATCATAGGTTTTCATCTACATAGGAGAGTAGGAATACTTACATTTTAATCACTTTTATTTTTATATTACAGTTACAAATGAATTTATACAATCAAATCGAAAATGGTTCACGGCGAAACGAAGGATGAGCTTTTGAACTTGGCCTTTTAATGGTAACTTTCAGATACTTTAGTCCAATGAAAAATTGTAAGAAAGAGAATAGGGATTTTTCTCAAGTTTTCTGGTGCACGTCGAAGACTGCAGAAAATTTTCTTATGTTATTTACTAGTTTATTCGAATCATTATGTATTTTTACGAAGAGAATATACGAAGGAAGAAACGCGCCGTATTGGGGTTCCGTACCCAGGGCGAGCTGACGCAATTGATTCAAGAGCGCCTACAAATTTACTATGCTGATATTATTTTAATTTTGAATCAAAGAATAATTCAATTATAATTTTAAATATAAAAAGGTCGAGATTTGTCACATTGTGAGGCAATAATCAGAGAACATGTGACTTTTTTTGCTTCTCAATTATTTAATGGGTAGATATTTTCTTTGGGCCACAAGCGCTCATATTCCTAGTAAGGGTCTGAGGGGGAGCCAAATAATTCTAGCCCAGGGCGATCAAATTTATTAAGAAGTCCCTGTCCGTACCAGTACAATTAAAATGAAAATATCCCGAATTCGTACCAGTCCACAACGAAAGTCGGACTCTACCGAGACGTGCTAGAAATACTAGGCCTGCGCAAGTCTCAAGTACTTTTTCTCTGTCTTGATCTGCAGTAGCACAATGTGCTTGTTCCAGGCTGAGCCGACTAGCCATCTATCGCGAGAGGGCCCCGTCAACAAGGAGGCCGGCAAGAAGGAGGCAACCTGGAGGTGCAGAAGAGGAGGAAGAACAGAGAGAGTATCGGGTGACAAAGAAGTGCCTGTGTGCGCGCGCCAGATGTCGAAGGAGACGCGTGTCCGGAGCACGCGACCATCTGGTAGCACGCGAAGGATATGTTTACGCGTTACCTTATCTCGCCTTTTGAGGGGCCCCCCGTCTTTTTTGCTCCCAAAAGGTGCATCGCGCGGAAAACAAGTAGAAGCGGAATCGATCCCACAAGGAAATTTTCATTTCAGTCTCTAAATTTTCTGTGACTGCATTGTAGAAACGAATCAAATATAGATATTTTGCGGTTCTAGAAAATTTACTTTAAATAAAGAAAGGTTAATACTGCTTTTCGTAGCTATTCTAACATTTTATTTATTTAAACCGGGAATTATTGTTAAGTCTTTCGTTTTTAAAAGGAATATTCATTAAAAGCATGAATGAATAAAATTCTACTACAGTTGCTTTGAATAAATCAATAAATGAATTAAATCTTTCGGTTAAAAAGTGTAAAGACTCCTACAAACTGTTGTTAAGAAGACGAAAACATGGCCACCATTACGATGGTTAAAATGACATATATCTAGTCTCCCGCTATCTACTTTTTATTTTAAAATTTCGATTAATTTAAATCTGACAAACTGCTAGCTATGATTCATTTTCGTCTTTTGTGTTGCAAATTTTGCATAAATAGGAAAGAATATAAATTTTTATCCAATCAATTCTATTTAAAAAAAAAAAGTATTCTTTTATCCATTTAAAACACTGCCTTGACAGAAATTGTCATTACGCAAGGTATTTCATAATCGCTTCTTTTCATATATCTCATAAACATTGCTTACGTTTTCAAGGACTGAATTTAAGAAAACAAATCTAAATGAGCAATGCCATTTTTTATATATAAATTACGCGAGGTACGCACGACAACTTTCTATCTGTCGGAAATACCTCATAGAAGAGCTGAAAACAATAATGAATAAATTCGACGGAGAAAATCATTAGAAACGGGCACAAATTACAGTTCTCAAATATGGAAAAAAATTACCAGAGTTCTGAACAAATTACAGTTTTCAGATATGGAAAGACAATTCTGCTAAGAGCGACATTGTTCTACAAGTTCAGTGGACAAATAAATAAAGGCCTTCCCAGATTCAATTAAAATAAGCGAGTCAACAAATTCATGCAAAGTAGGTAGCATTTAGTTATGAAATTAAATTAGCTATTTGGCTTCAAAAGAAACCAGCTAAAGGCAGAAACAAAGGGGCAATCGCTTTCCACTTCTACCCAAAAAAGAAACCAGGGGCAAACGAAACCGCTTTCGCGAGGAATGTTTTAATCAACGTCCTGACAGACCTCCCCTAATTCAGTTACCACTCAGAGCTCGTACGGAATCGGAGTTGTATTAAAATCGTCGGTTCGGCATAAAGACAGACGTGGGAAAATGGCCTTAACGGAAGAAAATAGATGTTCGTTCCGGAGTCTTGGTTCCGAATTCACGAGCGCTACTTTTGTTTTATAGTGTGTTATGCATCAATAATGTTTCAGTTTCCTTTTTGCGCCTCCCTTTTATTTATTTATTTTTTCCCTTAGCACAGCTTTGAGAATGTATAGTTTTAGAAAGGAATACGAGATGAGTGGGAAAATAGCGAAAAAAAAAAAGCATTTTTGGATTTCGTTTGAAGATACACGTTCGTTGCTATTGCATTTTGGATACATGAAAAGAAAAATTCTAAATTTTTTTAATCCAGCATACAAATAGGTGTTATTAAAAATGTTAGATTTAGAAATTACGCATTTGATTAGGAAGAGTATAGGGAAAAATCACTTTGAATTAAAACTTATTTGAATTAATAACATTTTTTTAAACGTTGCTATCAGTTTCTCTATATTTTAAAGAATAGGCGAAATTTTATTATTTCCATGTCTCAAAGAATATACAGCGGAGTGCACAAACTGCACACCGTTTCATAAAATTCTTAAACAAATTGGACCTTTTGACCATCCCACATCCTTATATTCCTTCTGTGACGTGAAGAAACCAACAATTCAGTAATTTTCACTTCGAATTTCTTCGGCATGCAAGTAAATTCTTCAAGTACAAAATATCACAACATCCATTTTCGGTTCATATGAAACAGTTTTTTTGTAAATATAAAACAGATCATTAATGTCGCTTTGTTACATCTTGAATAAAATATTTATTTGATCTTAAATGCATTTTGAAATTACTTTAGCAAACAGAAACGAAACAGATGTTGAACGGTAATATTATTTATTCGTTTTTATGATAAATCTTCAAAATACCTACAATTAATTTGCTGTTGGGCAGTTTATTAAGTTTCTTTTTTACTCGGATAAAATATTAAACTGTTTATAATTTGTAAAATGAACTGATTATTCATTCATGATGTTAACATTTCTTTGAGAAAATGAATATTTTAAGCCAAAGCTACATTTTCTCTCTCTTTCTCCCTTTCCCAAAAGGGCACTTTTTTCTTATTACATGTTAAGAATATAAAATAAATAAGTTTAAAACAATTGATAATTAAGAGCACATAGAATAACAAAGTTTTATTCGTTATGATTTAATGGATAAAAATTCACACGGTAACTCCTGCCTCAAAGAATTTCAGGCTACGAAACGAAGCCCATATATTACTTAGTTCACGATGCGACTAGAACTTTAATTCCTGTCTTATACACAATATTCACGATCAAACATTAAAAGGAGGACTTCAACTCTTTATTCTCTTCTCAACTTCAACTCTTATTCTTAATGATAACTTTTAACGTATAAAGGCTATTTTATATCCACATTTATATTCTTGGTGTTTTGGCTTTTTTACACAGTATTATCTTTAAAAAATTCTATAAAGTTTTATACATATAAATATATAAAGCTAACTTTGCATTTAACAATTAAAAAGCTACCCAAAACTTTGAGCTTACTTAATGGATTAAAACAAATCGTTGGCATTAAACTTTTAGCAATAAAGTTCCCAGAAAAGAAAACAATGCTTTCGTTACAAATGCAATAAAATGAGCTCGGAAACAATTCTGTCTTTTTCCACAACAAGTTTTATTTTTTTCCCTTCCACTTCTTAAAATTATCTTAACTTTAAAAATTACCAATTATTTATATTAAATCTCCTTTGCTCTTTTAATTAACAGTCTGAACAAATCCCAATGTTTCATATTTATTTTATCATTTTCTGTAGACATTTTTTTTCACGATATAAATCTACTTTAATTAAGCTTTTCTTTATTATTTAGCAAATAACGAAAAGAAATAATCCTATGAAAAGAAACCAACTCGCGTCCCTATTTTTTCCTTCTCTCTGTTTATATGCAACAAATATGTACTATTTAATAGAAAAGTTAATGTTTGCAAATGAACATCGTAATGTACAGTTGATGAGGAGTGCGGGTTCTAAGCTTCAGCGATCAGCCCGGTCATTCCTCCTCGTAAAAAGCGACCACTGAATTACACCCTCTCTCCTTCTCCCCCCTCACTCCTTTCCTTCTCTGTACTGGAGGAAAAACTCGCCCGAACAATAGATTGGTTCTGCTCGTCCCCTACCTACCTTCCCCCTTTTTCTTCAGCCGCCTTGCTTTTTTTTCGTTAGCAACCTTTTCCGCATCCGCCTCCCTAATATGCAGCAACAAATACAATCCCGCATTTATTTACCTGCTATTACGCACATTTCGTAATAAATTAGTCCCGGGCCGCTTGAAATAGCTCTGGTCTATCACCGTTGCCCCGTCGATTATTTGCTACTCGTTTTCGCCAGTGGGTTTACTTCTCGTTTAAGGCGTAGCATTTACACAGTTTTAGATTCAATTTCACGAAAGGGAAGAAAAACAAGCGGGGAAAATCAATAATATATTCATTTATTGTTTGGATTTCGTTTTCGAAACTTAATTTTATGTCAATGTGGGCCTTTTCTTTATTTTGTTGAAGTCATGATGCTATGGGCAACGCCATGTAGGCACTGCTAGTTTCGTAATAAATTAGTCCCGGGCCGCTCGAAATGGCTCTGGTTTATCTCCGTTGCCTCTCCGATTATTTGCTACTCGTTTTCTCCAGTGGATTTACTTCTCGTTCAAGGCGCAGCATTTAGACAGTTTTAGATTCATTTTCAAGAAAGGGAAGATTTGAATGTTATTGTGGTTTTTAAGGGGGGAAGTGAATGTCCCAAATCTTTGAAAAAGGAACTTGAACGTTCCCGTATTTTGGGGTCCCCCTGTTTCAATGGTCTTAGGAATTAGAGGGTTAATATTTGTTAATAGATAAATTCTTCACAAAGTAAAGTAAAAGTAAAAACGAGACTTAAATCAATATTCAAAAAGTAACGAAAGAACAAATCTTTACTGAAACAAGCTCAATTCAGTAAAATGTATTCACGTTTGTTATTTAAACCACAATTTAATTTTTTATTAATGACTCTTAAATTCCAGAGAAGAAAACGTATAATGGTTCCACAGTTTTAATTATTAGTTTTATAGATCCAATATGCTCATTAATTAATAAAGGTACATGCTTCATAATAATTGAAAAATTTTAAGCTATTACTGACGACTCAAGTTTCATTCAAGCATTCAAGTTTTAAGCGAAATTCCAGTTACCATTTTTCTGATAGGATAATAGAATTTTTGCGTAAGTTCGGAAAGATAACAGGTTCAGTTTTTTCTTTCGAATTAACAAAGAGAGAAGGCGTGCAACATTTTACAGGAACAGAGTTATTTCGGTGCGAGTTTTTTTTCACATAAACCCGTCCATACGTTGATAAACGAATAGTTTTAAAAGTAAAGGCAGGATGGATATCGACAATTTAATACAAAAAGGGAAAATATGTCCATTGCTTTTGAAGAAAATTTTCTAAAACCTTTTCTGAATTATAATATTCAATTAGTATACATTTACTTTCGACACTCTCTCTTGCTAATTCAATAGAGAAAAAAAGGAAACTTACCAGTTATCGTAAAACATGAGGTAATGTACAATATAAACAAAAGTCGAGGAACCATTGTAGCGTAGTAACTTCTGATCTGAGGCCGACCAGGTCCTGAAAAATAAGCATAAGATATTAGCAAATGTTCAAATCAATCACAACAAGTCTATTAAATAGTAAGAAAAAATATAATTTATATAACATTACAACACTCCATCGGATAGAAATAAGCAAAAGTTGCAATGAAATTTGGGAACTGTTACCCATTAAGTTCCTGAAATGATCATATTTGCTCCAGTAAAAATTACACGAGATAAAAATAAATTAATATTCAGAAGAACCAGAAATTCACTGAACATCTTCACTTCCTTTTTTCCATTTTCATCTGATTACTTAATTTCATTTCTCGTCAGATCACATGTTAAGCATCACAACCTCTGTTTTCAAAAAGTTTAGGACTCTGGTAATTTAAGATTATGTTTATTTGCGGTTAATTTTCCACTTTTATTCCATGTTTGTTGCTTCTTTCATGCGCAAACAATAAGGCCTTGTATACTCTGCAGGAAAGAAAGAGAATATTTCTACATTTCGTGCAAAGATTATATCTTTTCAAGATATTAAAATTATTGCAAAAAACTGCAATATATTTGTAAATAATCTCTACGTCATATGAAATACTGATGGCCTTTTACTGACCGCAAGTAGCAGGTGTTGGTAGTAGGAATGGATTCACATGAAGGATACTATGGTATACTATTAATAACATAAACGCATGTTGCTCCATCAATTTAACAATTTTCAGTATTGTTTACTCTAAATTTAAATTTTCTCCTAATGTATATTGTATCATTATTTTTTCCTCTAAGTTAAATGGATACAATTAAAACGATTCGCTTGGCTACAAACTGACAGGCATGAACAAGCAACTTAATTAAGAGCTTAGTTCAAAGAGAGGTAAAGATTTTTTTTCACTAGTTGTTGCAATGCAGTTATTTCTCAAACTTAAACCACAGTGTTCATGTAAACAATAAGTCTCCCAATCTGAAATCGAAGCATAAGATACTACGACACTTCGTTTTGAATTGGTCAATAACTAGGACTTTCGAATGCCATCCTTATCTTTCGCGACATGTCCATTTGAAGAAGCTTAAAAAAGATTAAGTTAAACGTATGGCAGGTCATAAAGAGATGCTTCAAAATTGCACCAGGCTGGTCTGATATTGGTTTATAAATGTTCCTTAAACCTAGATGACAACTATTATGGATGGAATTCTTTTCGAAGTGTGCTTAGATAACGACAGTGATACCTGACCTGCATCCCACTCCCCACATATCCGCTCTATATAGGACTTGAGAGTGTTTCTTATTTAAAAGATTTAGCGAATATGCATGAATTCCACATGCCCTATAGTTAGGGTTGCCATACGTCCCATATATACGGGACTGTCACCGTATTTCACTACTAAGTCCCGTTTCCTCCCTAAACTCTGCTTCATTATAACTTTGAAATGAATTGCGCCCCATTTTATAATTATGTGAAAGAAGAAAATGATATAATTAGGAAAGCAAAGTCAGCTTTAAAATACGACTGGGCTAAAAAGGATATGCCTCGCATCTTTTTTCTCATTCTACGTGTTCATTTTATTAGATTGAACCATTGATAAACCTAGCAATTTTTTTCGTGTTTTATTTATTTAGCACTTAAACGTCCCGTATAAATTCTTGGCAATTATGGCAACCCTACCTATAGTTCTACGATGAACTCGGGATTCGAATCTAGCCTCTGTCAAGAAGGTGAAATTCGGCCAGCAGGCCAATGTAGCGAAATTTAATTGATAGTGGTGAGAAAGAAAATAGAATTCTAAGTATTGATCTCTATACGTGAGAAATATGTGAAAGTGAAATGAATGTGTGAGAAGTTAACTTTTTTTTATCTTCCGTACCATGTAGGAATTTGTAACCCTCATCTCTTAATAACCAGGATGTCTAAAGTTTACTTCAAAACATTTGCGAAATTCTCATCGCCATTGTTTCCAGCAGTCATTATTTCCTACTTTTCAAGGCTAAAAATTTACAATAAACAATGGTAAATAGTCAAACTGTGTGTTCACTTAAGTTAAGAATTTCCTCGTTTTTTAAGAGAAACGAATAAAAATATTTACTTCTTCAGCATATCAGATAAAACTTAGAATCTTTATCTTTTTTGTTTGCAAATGTAATGAGCGAGTACTGAAGCAGAACTCTTGTCTATATTAATGATAAAATTCCACCTTTATATTTCATAACCGTAATGAAGTTGAGAAATTTGAGAGAGAAAAAAAGGGTTAGGAAAGCTAACTTCCTCTTATCGGCCTTGCAGAAGGAGGCAACAGGGAAAACATGATACAGAAAGGTAGCATTCATCTACAGTTGAAATAATAATGGAAAATGTATTTTTCCTTCAAGTCTAATCTGATTGATAAGATGCACGCAGAACGAAATGTCACAGTTCGGAGCAGATTTGAAAATATTTATTTTAAATGTGTTGAGTTTTCATAATAAAGCTATTCATGACAATAAATATAAGATTGCTGAAATATTAAGTTTGAGGATTTGTGATGAATTTTAAGCATAGATTAAGGTATGGTAAGTTTTGGCTTGAAAAAAAAAATTTTTTTTTCATACAAACACAGAATACGAATTTAAAAAGAGAGAGATAGCACAAGAATAGTAATGAAGTTTTAGTTATATTAACGTTCCGTTTTTGGAGCAACACGAGGGCTATTTTGGGATGGACCTCGTAATTTTGAATCGCGGTCAGGTGACGTGGACGACACCTGAGCTGGAACACACCTCTCCAAACTTTTGCACCACACCAGCGGGAGGGCGTTTGACCCACGACGTCAGATTTAACGTGTACTAGGCCCTACATACAGGACGGATATACAATGGAATCTGGTTTCAAGCCTGGAGCCCTCAGGCACCGAAGCCGAGACCTTACTACTAGGCCACCACGGCCCGAGAATAGTTCTGAATGTGATAATACAGATTGAGTTGTTACAATAAATTCCATCAAGTAACTGACAATTTTCTATGTAAAATTTTAAAAAAGAATGAAGAATTACAGATATCGACTCGAATCTGCTTAAGATCGCTATGCATGTGGTTCTAATTGTAAGCTAAATTTGGGTTGATTCTTTCCACTGGTGTGGTAAGGAAGGTTGAGGGTGGAACCTCTGTAAAAGTGTCTTTCTCATTATATGACCGCAGTTCAAAATTCGGTTCTTCACCACTTCACCTCCTTTCACTTCAGGTGGAAGCATTCATTTAACAAATCTCATCAAATTTTTATTAGCTTAGGCAAAACCATAATTTGGATGCATTAGATTATTTTTAAAAAAATGCGCGGACACGAACTGCGCCTTTCTTATGTTTTATTTAGAGTAGCTTTTGATGGCGCCATCTGTTGACAGTATATAGAACTGCATTTCGCGTATGCGCAGTAAAACATCATTTACTACAAATGCTCATATTTCCCCTAATATTCAAATTTTTGAATTCAAATTTTAATGCAATGTTTCTTTTACGTATTGTCACGTATTCTGTAAATTTCGTACAATTCTAAAGCAAACTCCGCATGTTATAATAAAAAAAACATTGCTAGTTTGAACTTTTCATTTTAATACCGATTTTTACTTATATTTTGATAAATATTTTTATTGTCTCACTTTATGTCCTAGTAATAATTCTCAAGCTCTTTAAAATGACATCAGAATCAACCTCCTATCTAAACGAGTTTTCACGCTACACTTATTTATAACTTTACATAAAGTTAATTCATAACAATCACGCGCAAGCGCCTACACTGTTACGATGACGTCACAGGCATTACAAATACTATGCGACAAACTCTTACCGATATGAACTATCCGTTGTGGGGTCAACTATTCTTTTCGCATTATTAGTCTCGTAGTTATTAGCGATTCAAATCTGACGGTATTTTGTCACACAAGAAAGCTCGACCGACTATCACTGTAACGAGAGGAAAGACGTTTTCACGTCAAAAACATTATGTCAAATATCTGCTCCTATCTCACTTTTTCTTCTATTTTTAAAAATGATACATTTTGACGGAACATTTCTGAAACTCCCCTTCTAACAGAATATTAATGCGGACTCTTTGAAATTTTAGCACTATTTTTTCCAAATGACGGCCGGCTCATTTGAAAAATAAGAGAAATTACAGCATAGCTATCACACCTGTACGTGATACTTGCTACGTGTACCGCCTTTTCATCCCAATTTTCGTAAAACGCTTTTCAGCATTAGAGGAGGGAAAAGAGGGGGGTGGGCGTCCTATCAAGCTTTGACGAATCTCAACGTGACTAGTTGTTGAATGTGGAAAATGTAAAAGAATACTGTAACGGGCCTGCGGGAAACGAGTCTACCAACCTACGTAGCCGACACGACACTGTTATCTGCCAGAAAGACTCGCCTTTCTGCTGCTGTCATGTAGAACGTTGCATCACTCAGGTGTTGCGCTAGTTATTTTCATGGTCACTTTTCCTCTTTACTCTCGAATAATTATGAAAGGGAAACGAAAAGTGCTAGCCTGAAATTACAATGATCTTTTCATCATTTCATATGTTTATCGCGAGGGGTTTCCAGAGGCTGTACTTCAAGAAAGAATCCTTTTTTAAAAAATATAAAATGCATTTCTTGGCGTAGCAGAGTAAAAAGATATGTTGCATTATGTTTCTAAACTTCACATTTTTTAAAAATAAATATGGCAACATTTAAAATGAAATAACCAAATTGGTAAAATCTGTTAGGAAATCGTTTATTTGGAATTTACCCTGGTCTCACTTTTTGCAAAAACATTTCCTGTCCTAATTTTTATTTTTGACCATCTAATAAGAAGAAAAAAATGTACTATTGAAAAGATTGAAAATGAAGAAATTTTTTAAGAACTTGAATATCAATTATGCAGAAGCAGCTAAAAGCATGTGGAAAAATGAAGTATTTGATAACAAATTCGCCCGAGCAGAATTTTCAGATAATCTCATTTCATTACATATAACGAAAATAAATTGATAACAATGATATTTTATTGCCTATTCAAAATAGTGTGGAGACGGAGAGAGCGACATCACTTACTCTTCCTTGGTTACGATTGTTACTCGTGTGAAGTGGTTCAAAGTACGGAGATAAAAAAAAAAGATTAGTTTAGCTGCTGACCGAGGGGTCAGAGACACAGGGGAGGGAAGAAGAAAATCAACGAAAGACATTACAGTGAAAAAATGTTTAATTAGGTTTAAAGGGTTATAAGTACTTAGACTTGAAAACACTTCTACCCGAGCAACGCAGGGTATATAAGCTAGTAAACTGTAAATATAAGCAAATATACGGTGAAACTTATAACGAAAAAACTCAAAAAAATTAAATTGATACATAAATATATATTCATATGTATCCTTGATTTTATGTATATAACTCGATAATTGCAAAATATATAAAACATAATTTATTATACCATTGAATAATAAGGAGTACCTTCCTAATTTGCGAAATAATCAATAAATTCTGCTCTAAAAATTGGAGGCGAGTCCAATCCCTCTTTTTCAGAACAGTAACAATTCTTGTTTTTTAATCAAACAAATATCTCCACTCTATTCAATATTTCTGTTCAATATTTTTCGTGAATACAGAGCAAACACTTTAAATATTCCACATCAAAACAACACGAAAATAAGAAATGCACTCACATATATGCATATTTTGGATATGCCTAGAAATTCATTAAAAAATTCACATATTATTAGTGAAATGTAAAATCTGAATTCATTGAAAAAAATCTGCCTAACTGTTCAAATGAAGATAAAGTTATAATAATAATGAAAGTTATAATAGTAATAAAACATAATAATGTGGGAAAAAAAAAGAGAAGTTGTCTGAATGGTTGGACGTCTTTCTTAGATTAAAAATCAGTAGGTTATTTTATCTAACACTTTAGACAGATAACATGCATGTAACATAAATTATTTAAAAATAGCGGCAGCTTTGTAGCTAAATGACTCTAGAAGAGTCTCATGAGAGTTAGAAAATTCTACGATTTAAGAATATCTTATCTTGACAGAATATTACAAAAATGAGGGGGGAATCCAGTTAAAAAACACTTAAGATTAGATCAGCCACAGAGTCCGGCGACTAATACTAATTTAATTCCAAAATTCATAGTGATTCTCTTAAAACGATTTATTTTCCGCTTCACATTCCACGCACGTCTGCGGCTCATTATTTGATAAACCCGAAACAATAAAAGAAAGAAAAGAAAAAGAAACCGCTCGCATGTTCTTTTCTGTGGCGAAATTACTTCTTGAAATCTCCATTAAATCCGGGCTCCTCGACCACTCTATCTTCCCTGGAATGCAATTCAGGAAACCCCGATCGAATAGAATAGAATTACGTAAAGAGACCGACGAGCGAATAAAAACAAAATCGCCAGACTTTTATTATCTTGGTCAGTGTGTCGGATACCGAGAAAGATGTCCGTAACCGATTGTCCACTTCATGTACGTATTCATTTTCTGGCTTCGATCGACAATTACATGCCTTTTTTTGCCAACGAAGTGGCCGAGGCGCAACCCGTTCCGAGGATCGGTCCCGTGCGGGCTACAAGGTCGCCTCCCACAGCGTTCTCCGACCTTACTCACGTGACCTGCATCCCCAAAGAGATCCGCCCGTTGCGCAACCCCATCTCCTCCAAGACGCGATTCTTTTCAATATCTGCCTTCTTCCACCACTCAGAATTACGTAGTCATTTTCACTTTCTTTGGAGTCCTTCAAGCGGTAAGTTGTCTTTGACGCACGCCTGGCTTCTGGGCCCGGACAGCAAGTGGCGGACATCGGAGAGCAGTTCACAAAGAATATTTTTGTAGAGGTAATCAGTGTCGCGTGCGTACAAGTACTTGCAGCAGCCTCGAATGCAGTGCCCAAAAAAGAGCGAGACAAAGGACACTTTCTTCACCATTCCCAACTCTCTGCTACGCATATTTATCTATATGTGTAATAACGTCCCTGCATACGAAGGGTTTGCAGCTCTACGTCTAGATCTTTCATATCGAGGCATTATTTTCTTGCATGATGAATGCAAGAGTTAGATTCTCTGAGCAGCACATCAGAGCAAGGAAATTTGTCTCTTTCTTACCACGAGGGGGATTTTGAAAGAAGCAACACCACAACAATTTGCAAGTGAAGTCAAAATTCAATGTTTGGAGTCTTGTTTAGTCAGAAATATAGTAAGGTGGGCATGATTAAAAGGCGCAACGGTGCCTTTATTTTTTTTTCTTTTCTTTTCTTTTTTTTGATCATACAATCCAATGTAGGTCGGCCTCGTAGCAAAGGGAGTGTCGAAGTGAGTTGGGTCTTTCGCTTAGATATTGTTATGTATCAAGCAAAACCCACGACATTGAAAGCAAAAATTAGAACACCTACTGGTCACTTTTCATCTCAGCGTATATTTTTGCTGGCGAGAATATTCCCCATATAACTAACAAATGCATATTTAAAAATTTAAATTATAAATATCCATGTATTAGTATTCTTAATTAAGTTCTAATATGAAGTTAGTGCATACTAAGATAGCCTCACAGTGCTGCAACCTCCTCTAAACGAGACAAAGATATCAAACCATATAATTGAATAATTTTCTGTGACTCCCAGTTGAACTGAATACAATAAAGATGACACATTTTGCCTTACAAGCATTAAGATACATTATTATATACACTCTTTTACTTTAATTTATTGCATTATTTATTTTTGTTTTGGTTTAAATCGTAAAATAAGAAAAATAACTTTAAAAAAAACATTAACAACTTTTTCCATTTAAAAATCAATTCACCAACACTAACGAACGAATAAGTCATTTTGCATTTTTTGGGAGAGTGTCTCTGCAAGAATATAAATGAAAAATGTATAATTGAAAGAAAAATGCAATAAATGAAGAAACTAATAGATAAATGTAGGAATTAAAGGTTAGTTTTATTAATAAATAATTACAAAAAAATACCGAAAACAAAAGAAAGAAAAATATTGCATAAGATTTCTTAGAAACTCTTCATTAAATATTTCTCCAGGAAAAATCCGAGCAATAGGCTTTCTTGAAGTAAGTGCGTATGCATGGCACGTTTTAATATGACAGGTACTTATACTATGCTAAAAGTCTAATGACATATTGTTATATCCAGAGTTCGACACGCGTAGGAAACATATCTGATCCATTGAGTTAATTTTAAGTCATTGTTCATGATCACTGATTATTATGATGAAGGTAACCTATTTATATTCAGTACTTTCTCATATTGTGGGAAATTTAACAGAGAATTTATCACATATACGCAAATAATCTAAAAAGAAATAAAACGATATCAATATTACCAAAATGACATTAATTTTCTTTTAACATCGAATAAAAATAGAACTCATGCTCTTCATACTTTAGAAAAAACATTTTGACTTCTACTGTGCATGATTTTGATTTTCTTGTTAAATAGAAATATCATTTTAAATTAAATTTGAACAGTTTTTAATTAAACTTCGTTCATGAAAACCTGAGTAACAGTTGAATACGGATTAGGCATTAGACTAAAAGAAAGAAGATGAAATACAAAGCCAGTTTGTCAGTATTAAACCCATGGTTAGTTAAGGGGAAATAGTTTGAGAATGAAAAGGGCGAAAACATTTTTGGAATCGATTATTTGTGAAAGTAACAATTTTTTAAACCTATTCTTACATATAAATACAATATTATTGAATAAAAGATACAAAGACACGATAGAGAAGTATAATAGTAAACAAAATCCATTCAGTTTCCGTTATTCAACTGAAAAAAAAGAAGACAAAAATAACGTTGATTGCAATTAGTCAATAGGTTCGAGAGAAATGTCTCATTACGACATTGAGGTGTTTCAAAATAAGTGATTTATCGATTTGTTGGACCATTTGAAGGAAAAAATTGTGAAAAAACAAAACGAAGGTTACTAATAGAGAAAGAAGGCGACATTTTCCCTCCACACTTGTCTTGGATGAAGCAACACCAATACCAGTCCCGTTACTTGATGACACGTATACTCTGAGGACCGGAATTAAGTGCAGTGATGTCTCAGAGAGCGCCTGGGGGCTGAGACATCCTTAGTCTATTTCTTCTAATAAAATGAGAAACAATTTTTCACATTAAGTTTTACGAGGAGAAAGTATTCTTCCAAGGTCGTCATATAGAGATTCAGGGCATGACCCCAACCAGTTCTCGAGTACCTCTGCAGCACGCATTTTCCTGTCATAAACACGTTTTTTACACTGTCACAACTTCTGGATCGCTTAAAATTTAGTTCCTCGTGTCTGTTTCTTTTTTTTCTTTCTCATTATCTTGTTTTCTTTTTCCTTTCCCCTTTGAACACAGGTGATATTAAATTTTGTCTACTGGGCAGTCTTTCAGGAAGCTTACTATTGAAAGTAACCTAAATATATTTGGTTTTATTATTTAAGCATAATAATGTAGTCGTTCCTACAGAAGTCATTAAGTCCACGAAAACCTTTTGACGTTCAATTAGAATTTGTTATTAATATTTTCATGATAGAAACCTGTTATCTAAGCATCAGTAAATCAACCATAGGAGCTATAGGAATCTGTAAAATATTTTTTACTATTTATCATATCGACTCAAAACTAATCAAGTTTAAACTGATCACATCTCGAAAACTATTGTTTCGAATTTAATGACTTTTGTCTGAACGCCAATGATATGAAGCTTGTTAATTATTATTCTAATCCCTATTTTTTTTTATTTGCTATATATTGTTCGCCTAAGAGCCTTCTTTGATCAAAAGCATTCACAATCCCATTCTCCACCACACACACAAACAATATTTTTACGACACAAGGGTTGCACATTTGTAGCCAACAAACAAACAATTGGGGAAACAAAGGAAAAGAACTTTGCTTTAGCGCAGTAATTTGAAAATTTAGAAGAAAACTTCAAAAAAGATACTTGTGTTAATTATTTTTGGTTCTTTGCATTGAAGAATCTGATAAAAGCACGACCTGGTATACACGTTTTGAGACGCTAAATTTTTTAAAAACTGAAGTATAAACGCTTCTGCATTAATTAACAAATTCTGGTATACTGTTACTAAATATCATCTCAACACCTTTATTAGTCGATGCTAATTTTGCATAAAAGTTTACTCATAAACATTTAAAAAATAATTTGCCTAGAAATAATAAACTCAACATGCTCTTTGAACCTCGGAAGTAAACAACCCTTTTAAACTTAATCAAAATAATAGTAATATTAACGTCATTCGTTCGTAAGCAGAAATGCAATAGCTGCCGGCGCTCGACAGAGAGGCAGGAATTCAATTATATTTTGCCACCTCTCCCGAGGTCGCAGAGTTGCAATTCAATTCCCTCACAAAGACATCAATCAATCAAACAAAAGTGTCGGCACATGCAATGAGAATCTTAGCAGTCCGAGCACTTCCATTTGCCGAACTACAGTGGCATTTAGAAAACAACTTGCCTTTTTTCTCCCCACTCTCCTGTTTATATATATTTTCTCTCTTTCACAGATGCAAATTACACGGCAGGCAACAAATCTCGCAAGTGAGAAAAAGGAAAAACCAAAGCAACAAAGAAGAAATATTTTTAAACTAGATCTGAGTTTAAAGTTCAATACAACCAGTTTCATACTTTTGATAGAATTCAGTCGGCAAATTGCTTTGTGAAAGTTGGCAATTTGCTTAGAAACTGAGGAATGAATCAGTCATTTTGGAAAACACCTTCAGTGATATTTCAATTTTGCTACCTGTTATGTCAAGGGTGGCTAAGGAATGCGGATCTCAGGAGACAAGCTGAAATGCTTTATCGTTCACAGAGGGTGGATCTTAGACGAGTTGTGGCGAGAGAATGACTCAAAGAGTCAGTGGACTTAAATATTAGGCGTTGCTCTGACCACAGCATATTTCTTAAATATCTCATTGCCGTAATATTATAATTTTCAAATCAAACCGAATAGTCGTCGAAATTCTTTCCTACAATAACTTTTAACCAGTCAGACAGTTTCAGCGAAATAACTGTTCATGTAAAATTCAAGAGCCTTTCAAAATTTAAAATGTTAAGAAACCAAGCTATTAAATACATGAAATGTATTATAAACGAACAAGATAAAATAAACTACTGGCAGCTAATTAATTTTTTTATCCTCTAAAACAAAAAAGTTTTATTTTTTCATTCGAAAAATATTCAGCTAATCTTTATGAAATGACAATTGAGACCCCGAATGTATATATACGTGGGAAGATACACAAGCAAATGAAACAACAATCATAATTTAATGATAAACATCCATTCCATATCTTGCTGTATAAGAAAGGATAAAAGCCACCAAATTCTTCATTTAATAAAAAATCACATAAAATAAAGTTTTCGTTTCTAAACTTTTGTGATGAAGAATTTAATAAACGGCCAAATGAATAGGAATTTTTGAAAATGATACATAAATTATATGAATGTTCTATAAAATTAAAATAAGATATGATTCATAATTCCGTGAATATAAGTTGATTTTTTTTTACATTTTAGGTTTTTTTAAACGATTTTAAGCTTAGAATATTGAGAAGAGTATTTTCATATGCCTTTCCTCAAAATCTCAAATAAAATGAATAGATGAATTCTTAAATTTTGAATAAAAATTACTTTTCAATACACACAGTTTTATGTACTATAAAGCGTATCAATAATTTATTAATGCCTAGCAATAAAAGAGATATTCTGTACTATGGAAAGCATGATATAAAATAAGAAAAGCGAAATAATCACTTACTCCCTTAGATATTAAAAAGACAAACACGTGGTTGAGCGACGATTCGAGAACTGACCGTTAATCGTTTTTACAAACTAGTTGATGTCTACTGTAAGATTACACCACTAGAACACCGCATGATGTCATACTTCCGTCGTTACACATTAAGGTGTTGCCCTTCTTACAAACCGACTTCCGTTTGAAATTTGGGAAACCATCCTTTCCTCATAGAGCTCTAGGGAACGGAATTTCGGAAGAATTCGACTTTCCTCAACCAGGTTCCTGTTGCACTCCTTCGCTATTAGACCAGCTTTTGATATGGAAGTCTAAACTGGATGATCTAATCCTTTTACCGCAGATAAGAAAGGTTGTAATTGCGCTTCGTCATTTTTTAAAATTTATTTTTTTATGTGTTAATACTATGTTTTGAATATGCATATAAATATTATTCTTAAAATATAGATAATCGTTAATACAATGTTTTGAATATGCATATAAACATTATTCTTGAAATATAGATAATCCACCGTTCTTTTTTTACAGTAAGATTTATTTAAAGACATCATATCTTTATCGTTATCTAATTATGGTTCAATTAGCCGGTCCATCCTCTGTTCAACTGGATATGGACCGCTCAAGAAATCAATTCAAATTGTTGTATCAGTATAATGAGCTTGCTTTTCTACAGGAGAAATAAATTATTATGAGATGGAAATTTAATTAACTTAATTGTAGAAAGTGAAGGCGATTTACTCTCAATACGTAGTATTCTCCTCTTAATTTCATACATCATTTTTTAAGGTGGAAGAAGATCATTTGGGCGTAGCTAAGCAACCAGAAACAAACTGCATTTTTATGGTTTACGGACTCACTATCGAAAATTGTACATAAGCTCGTATAATTTACCGTCCAAAATCGAGCCCACTGCAATCCATTGAACACTAGTCTAATAATAATAAATAATAATTTTGCAAAAATACACAATATTAACATATTTTTTCAGCACTGTTTTGTGAAAACAGTTATTTCTAAAATGCTGTATTGGAAATGGTTCCTTATTCCAGAAATACGACCATTTTTCAAAATAATGAATTATTCCGATACGTCTTTACACATTTTATACGGAATGTGAAAGTAACTTGAAACAAAACACTATCTAAAAATCCATAAAACAAATAAATTGCTTATCAAGAATTTCTTTCCATTCTCTAAGAAATTCATCATTTAAATGGTGTTTCTTACAGAGAGGAAAGAAAATAATAATAAGGAAAAAAATCCACATCAAAATATGAGGAATGATCAGAAACACTTTCTCATCTGAAAAATATAACACCTCAAACACCAGTAAGTAGTCGAAGAGAGCTAAATAAGACAACATCTTATTTATAGCCTGTTTTTCAAATGTAAAAGCATTCAAATATAACCATTTTCATGAAAAAAAGGAGTTTATTCTTGTCATCGTAAATTGCGCTACAAAATCCGACAGTTAATGACGCAGTGAATGTGAGGTCAACCGTGTCGCCATTGTCAAGGCGTTGGTTTGAGTTCCCAATCCACGATTCCGCCACATTCGATGTCGCATTTTGAAAGGAAAATTCATTTTCGAGGATAATCTCTGTGGGATTATGCAGACTGTCTCTGCGTAAAAACGAGTGAGCTAGTAGGTCATTACCAATGAGTTCCACGGTAATGTGTGCCCTTAAAAAAAGAGCCTCCACCAACTCAAGCCGGACTTGGATTGGAACAATTTTCTCGGAAAGGGCAAAGATGGTGAAAACGATAGGAAACAGAGCAAAGACCGATAAAAGAGTAAATCTGCCGTGGGAAATTCTCAGCCAGAGGAAGGGTCAGTTGGTGGAAGATTCCCAGTTATTGAAAATTTGAATGCAGGCAGAAACAAAAAATAGTTAAAAGTTGTTCATCGACTTTCATCTTTCTTTGTTTCCCTTTTTTTTTTGTTAATGACAGTTATGTGTGTGTGAAATATTTTTTTAAAAAAGCAATTTAAATCTTGATGATGCTACTTAATTTGGCATGGATCAACCCAGTATTTGAGAAATTTAATACACTGCCAAAGGATTCAAATTCCAAAAGAATAGCAACTTTAAATTCCTTTTTTGTGTTTCAATTACTAATTGAGATTTTATTTTAAAAGTTTTTTGAAGAATTTGCCGAGAATTGTGTATTTACGCATTTGATATTCAGCATTTTGACAGCAAAAGATATCGGATGGTTTTACCTTTATAATATGGTAATTGTAAATCACAAAACTTTTTTCTTCGAAAATTTCTATTTTAAATTTAATATTACAATAAGAGGATTAAAAATAACAATAATTAATTTAAATAGAAAAACATGTTAATTTTAATACGTTCATCTCATTTTATTTATTTTTTGAAAACGGAGACTAACAAACAACAGATTTTAAAATAATATTATGGTTACTTAAGTTGGAAGTAGAAGCAAAAAAAAAAATATATATATATATATATCATGCGAGAGTTATAATAAAAACGTCTATCTTTTTGAGTGATTATGAGCCGAGCTGCAAATGATAACATCGTTTTACCCTTTTTCAAATCCCAAGATATAAACAAACCATTGGAGTTTTCCTCCTTATTACAATGTAGCAATTCTAGGGCAGTTCTTAATTATTTTTTGCCTAAGCCATTTCCCTCTCTTTCGTTTGTAATTCTCAGCGGAGAGCTTGTTTTTTCCTTCTTTATTGTTCCAGTCACTGAAAAGGTGTATTGAAGAACATTTTATGCCATTCTAGTAGCATCAAATTCTGTTGCCTATTTCAAATGTCAAAAAGTGCTTTCGTTCACTTGCTCTATTTTTCTTTTCTTTTCAAATGCGATAGAAAGCTATTTAAGGATTTCATATGTATCAGGCACATTTAAAAATAAGAAACATTGACAATTTATAATGATTTTCAGTATTTGTAGAGTTTCTTTCCCAAATGCTTAATGGCATTGCTTTAAGAATTCAAATTAATCATCAGAACTACTTTATATTATCAATATCATTTCACAGCCGAAATTAATAGATGAAAGATAAATATAATTTTTACAATACGAATAAGAAATTCTATTTGTCCGTTAATAAATAATGAGGAAATAAAAATATTCCGGTCTTATAATATTTACAAAGCAACTGCACAAAAATTACAACTATTGATTCATTTGCACCAAAAAAAAAAGATTGTCAACGCAATTTTATAATTCAAGTTATTTCTTGTTTGTAAAATATTTATACTACTTCAATCTTCTTACTAAGCATCACAAGTAATAAAGCAATATATTAAAAAGTAAAGTATGGAAACGAAAACAAAATCCAATTCAGGTTGATTGATTAGATGAGGGAAAAGGTATAACTTTTATTTAGACACAGTTTTGAAACATTCCGATTCAGTGCAAGAATGTTTTCGTTCGTTCAAAATTTTTCATCTTTGTTTATTTCTTTCGATGCAAGATAGCCTTACAGCAGAGTCTTAAACTTATTGATGTACGTGGGGTAGGTATCCGGATACCGATAATGCTCTCAGTATTCATGTTAGAATGATATGGATGTTTGAAAACAGTTATGGAGCCTCTAGTGTCGTTATTTTTATTCGCCTATGGTTCACTATTAAGAAATCTGTGCCCAATAACCTATAGAGAAGATTCAAAATGTAATGCTGATGTAATAAAATCTTATCCGAAAGATTTTGTACACATGCCAACTGAACAGCTAATATGCCAAGGGTGGGGAACCTGAGGCCTTGCCAGTTATTCACAATTTGCATTGAAATAATATACTTGTCTGTAATATAATAATAATTGCAGAACAATAACCTTTAAGATTCGGCTCGTGTGGCCTTTTGCCCAACTGCCGAAATTTAATGAGGCCTTTCAATGCAAAAAGGTTCCTCACACCTATAATATGCTGTTCTGAATCAACATTTTCAAAATTTTTGAGAGGTGCTATTTTGCGCATTTGTTTGACTAAAATTACAATAATTATTATATAATTGTATCAATTGGAAGACTATTAATTTATAAATCGAGATAGGGTTACACACTTTTAGGGCAAAGAGCTATAAAGTTATATTGGATGATATATTTCTTTATTGTTTTATTTAATCTTCGAATCCCAATTTCGTTTTGTTTCTCTATAATATAGTAACTAAACAAACCCCCATTTAATTACAAAATACACTATATGCCCAAAAGTATCCGGACACTTGCAGATTTTCACATTTTTTAGAATTTCTCCGGAATAGTT
This sequence comes from Araneus ventricosus, assembly GCA_013235015.1. Classification (NCBI taxonomy): domain Eukaryota; kingdom Metazoa; phylum Arthropoda; class Arachnida; order Araneae; family Araneidae; genus Araneus; species Araneus ventricosus. The sequence continues at coordinate 222,961 of BGPR01000395.1, read as the reverse complement.
TAACTGACTGCCTTTACACTTCGGACATGTAAATAATAGACAATAACTCACATTTTACATTGAAGATTCGGTCCCTAGGGCAATTAGGGGACCGTCTACAAACTCATGAAGACAAAAATGTTTTTGGCCCACCCCGCTTTACAAAATACTGATAACAAGATGAAACTTTCAGAACTGGTAATGTATAATGTGCATAATATTTGCAGGAATTTTCGTAAACTCAGCACAGATATTTTGGAAGATATAAAGGTTTTCGTAAAACGTCTCAAATTTTCCCACCTGTTTTTTGCGTATAACATGCAGAGTTTTCTGTTATATTATACGAAACTTACAGAAAAAATGACAATATGATAGAAAAGCATTTTGTAAAACTTTGGAAAAGAATGTTTGAATATTACAGGAATTATGAACATGTTTAGTAAATAATGTTTTACTGCGCATGCGCGAAACATAGTGCAATTTTTCTTTCACAACTTTAAAGCCAGATATATAGGGCAACTTATATAGAAACATTCAGTTCAATATCATTACTATTCAGAAAGATATCGGTATTACAACGAGCGGAAATTTAGCTCCTGTGGAAGAGAAGCTAAAAGATGAGGGGTTCTACACAAATTGATATTTTTTAAACTTATATCTTTAATTAGTTATATTGAATTGTATAGTGGTTAGAATTTGCTGAATACCCATGAAGACTTATCAATTACGTGCATAACTTAAATTCCAGCTAATTAGGCACCATAAATTACAAAAATTTTATTACTTTAATTATATTATTTGCATGATTATTAACAAGTTATATAGTACAATTTTACGGCCAAACGATATTTTTAAATATATTTCTTTTATGGCGAGACGGTTTTTTTATCTAATTAATTTCTTTTCTTAAAATATTTTAATAATTCTACATATATATTTTTTATTCGTTACGAATATTAGATATGTTCATGGGTATTCAGCAAATTCTAACCACTATACAATTCAATATAACTATTTAAAGATATAAGTTTAAAAAATATCAATTTGTGTAGAACCCCTCATCTTTTAGCTTCTCTTCCACAGGAGCTAAATTTCCGCTCGTTGTAATACCGATATCTTTCTGAATAGTAATGATATTGAACTGAATGTTTCTATATAAGTTGCCCTATATATCTGGCTTTAAAGTTGTGAAAGAAAAATTACACTATGTTTCGCGCATGCGCAGTAAAACATTATTTACTAAATATTCTCATAATTCCTGTAATATTCAAACATTCTTTTCCAAATTTTTACAAAATGCTTTTCTAACATATTGTCATCTTTTCTGTAAGTTTCGTATAATATAACAGAAAACTCTGCATGTTATAAGCAAAACACAGGTGGGACAATTTGAGATGTTTTACGAAAACCTTTATATCTTCCCAAATATCTGTGCTGAGTTTCCGAAAATTACTCTAAATATTATGCACATTATACATTACCAGTTCTGAAAGTTTCATCTTGTTATATGTATTTTGTGAAGCGGGGTGGGAAAAAAACATTTTTGTTTTCATCAGTTTGTAGATGGTCCCCTAATTGCTCTCAGGACCGAATCTTCAATGTAAAATGTGAGTTATTGTCTATTGTTTACATGTCCGAAGTTTAAAGACTGTCAACTAAACCATTCCGGAGAAATTCTAAAAAATGTGAAATTCTGCAAGTGTCCGGATACTTTTGGGCATATAGTGTAGCTAGTTAATGGGCGAAGTGCACAGCAGAATTTGATTGTCCACTTCTGCGTGTTACGTGATGATCCTACTTTATTTTGGCGCGTGACTTAAAACATTTACGGTTGCGTGACCTTAAAAAAACAATACACGCCCATTCGACGAATTCACCCCAGACGCTGGACAATTCTTCTTTTTTATATTTTTGTTGTTGGGTAGAGGCCCTGTCTAAATTCACTCCTTATTCAGTCACCTACACATTGGTGCTACTCTACTGCTACTACTCTCGCTACTTTTACATCGAATTCTACTTTTACACAAAACATCGAAATTTCCAAGCTCCTAACCCAGAGGTATCAAACCTGTTGTACGCGTACCCCTGGGGGTACGTGAAGGAATAGTTGGTAATGGCGGAAACAAGAAAACATAAGCAATGAAAAAAGTTACAGTAATTTGTTTCCCCAATGCTATTTAATAACTCTACCACTTGAAAAGTTGAATATTACGGAGTGTAATTTTTAGCTATCCTTATGAGTTAATGCGAAATTATTACAATACTAATTTCATTTGTTTTGACAATGAAATAAAACTATTGTAAAAATGTAAAAAAATGTAAAATAAAAAATAAGTCCTGCAAATGTTATTAATTCGAGTTATTTGACTCTGAAGATAACCAAAGCCCTTAACAGTATTGATAAAAACTTCATTCCAAACATTATTGATAAAAACTTCATTCCAAAGACAGGTGGTTGGTAGTGATGGGAGGGGATGTGATAGTAGGGGTATGCGAAAATATAAAGGTTAATCAAAGGGTACGTTAGGAAATAAAGGTTTGGAACCCTATTCTTCCAGTTGGTTTTTTGGCATTTAATACATTGAGCTTTTTTTCAATGTTGGAATCTAATACTTTGTCTCTTAATAGAGAGACAATCTTTCAACCAAATGGCATGATGGGCCAAATAGTATCTTTAAGTATAAAATACTTGATTATTATCAGTACGTTTTTATTAAATTAATTTAAGCCAGAATAGAGAATAAGTATACAGGGAGAAAATGAATTATATTTTTATATTTATAAGAAACAAACGCACTGAATTTACAAGAAAGGTTCTTTCAAATTTATAAATTAAAGAATAATGCGTATGTATATAACTTTTATCATTAACTAAACATTTAGCAATATCTCATCGATTGTTGTTATGTTCGCAAAGGTAAAGAGGATGCAGTGAATAAATATGTTCACGTTAAGGGAAATAAACTTTTGCAAAACAATTTTAACAAAATATATTATTAAAGATATAAGAGGAAAAAAACGTTTGATTTCTGATACTTGAAGAAGTTAATGCCAATGTCTACAAAAGAGTTTCTCGTGCATCTTAAAAAATATTGAAAGAAATGTATTTCTTAACTCCTCCCAGATTAAAAATTGTCCTTCCTAAACCGAACTCAAAATAAATAACAGTTTATAAACGATTTTAAATTTTATCAGTACCATGATACTCAATGCAAATTTGGAAGATATTAAATAATATACAATGGTCATTATTTTAAACATCGGTTCTTCCACTACAAATGTCTGGAATATTAGCAACGTCACTGAATTCATCTTTTAAGAAATACCAGCATGAGTTTGAAAATTTGCGTGTTTTAAAATGTCGACCTCTTTCAACAATGATGGTAATACCTGGTATTCAAAGATTCAAAACACCTGATAAATATCTAATATTTCCACCGGTCATTAAATGAATTTGTTTTTCATCTCTAATGTGCAAAATTGATATGCGAGGATCCAAAGCACGAGATGCACCAAGAATCCTTTCTAACTTCCGATGCCCATTAAAGCTTCCGAAATGCTATAAAATGCCTTCAGTGCCGAAGACCCGAAGCGAATCATTAGGCATTCATATGAAAATAACTCAAGAACAAGCACTTTCGTAGCCAGTCAATTCATTCTGGAGCTGAAGTAGTTTTTCCAGATTTCGAACGAGAGTTAATTTTCGGAAGCCGACTCGCTCTTCCCCACTCCCTGAAATTCCTTTCGGGAGATTCGATGGCACTGCGCAAAGATGGAAAAGATCGATGTCCTCTGCTACAGATGTTTCCACCCGATGTAAACACGCGGCCGGTGGAAGATACGGCGAGTGTCCAAGGAGGGGTAATGAACCAAAATATGTGCGTTGAGGGCAAGAGGGCCGAGCAGGCCAATTTTCACGCTTAGTTGCGGATTTACCGACTTTAAGTAGGTGCAATCTTTTCCACGGCCCACTTGTTTCGATACTATCACTATTGTCTTCAGCCGCCATCGAAGCCTCGCCACCTTCATGTCCAGTCTGTCCACTGCTCGGTCTCATTCTTGTGATCTGATTTTTTTTTATTTTTAATTTTATTACTATTATTTTCCCCCCAGTCCGTCCGGGAAGTTTCGTGGCAAGGAATCTGTCGAATCCTATTGAGGAATGGGTGACATCCAGATGGCGTTTGTTTGCGAAATTCTTTGGAGAAGGGATCATGGGTCAGATGAAGAAACTGGAGCACTTTCGAAGCAGCATAGCGCGCACTTACAAGCTTTATCTCGTAGGCCCATTGTTTGTGTTCATTTATAGGGACACTGGGAAGACTGCTTTGTAAGCACCTCTTTCTCCCTCTCTCTCCTTTTTTTCAAAAGACGAAATGATTGAAGGAGGAAACAAAATGCTGGGATCCGAGTCATGGCGGATTTCGCATGAGTATCTGCTTGTTATAGGACTAAAAGTTTAGTGGCACATTTTTTTTTTCTCGATGCTTTAAATATGAACGGAATTATGTATTTTCTTCCTCGAAAAAAAGAGTGACGTATTAGAGTATTCAAGAAGAGTATTTTGGAATGTTTGAAGTATCCTGAGAAGAACACTATTAAATATTTATTATTTCTAATTCTTTTCATTCATTAAATAGCTTGATTAAGTCTATGAAGTTAAATATTAATCATAAGGAGGGAAGTTGACAGCATCTGTTTCGATAACATGTGACTTGAAAAATCCAAAGGTAAAAGATCGATTTATCCCTTTCTTGAAATAAATTGGTATTTTACTTGTGCAATGTTACGAATTTAGTATAAAACATTTGGATCAGCAAAATTTTCATTTAAGCATTACTTTTTGATCAACCAGGTTTTCCCTTCCCCCCCCCCCCCAAAAAAAAAGTAAACCAGTAGTGTAATTCGAAACAACTTCTTTTCTTCAGTTCAGAAGTTCATCCAAGTTCTTTTTTTTAAGCACATTAGCTATCATGATTTCAATCATTTCATAAGGAAATGTCAATGTATTTTTACAGTGACGCAATTTGTGCTCCCATATAAACGTTCAATAAAGGATTACATCATAAATAAGAGCCTTCATTCTTTTCGAAATTCATTAAATTCTCGTAAGTATCTTAAATGCGCTATTTAGCATAATATCTTAAAATGACATTATTACAAAAAAGCAAGCAAAAGTTAGTTTTAAAATATACTTTTCATAATAAACGAAAGCTAATGCAGTGTAATAGTATTTATTTTAATGTAAATAACAGAAAGCTATAAGCATGAAAGTTGTTACAATATTCTAAAATATTCGCTATTCTATAGTATATGATGTTCTATAATGTACTTTTCATAAAAAATGAAAGAAAATACAGTGTAATATGATTTATTTTAATGCAAACAACAGAAAGCTATGGGCATGAAAGTTGTTGCGATAATTCTACATTGCTTTCTGGTTTATCTAGAAAAAAGAACGATTTGATTATTTTCAAAGCACGCTTTCCTTTATTTGTTGGTAAATAATGTTTTCGGTTGCATAATGAGAAAGAACCGTGGCGTTAACCTCGAATTTTTAAGTTGCAATTACGAAAAAAAATTCCTTGAAAACGATCATGCTGTCAAACATAACAGAAATGTCAGAACTTTAATCCGTTAATACATCTTTACGAATACAAACAAATCATGCATAAAATTAGCAGTTTGCTTAGAACGGATGAAGATTGATTAACATTGTGAAACATTTTTCCAAACTGCTGAACAGCTGACAACTGAATTTCCAGAAAATTTCATGTAATTCATGACTGAATATTAGTGTTAAGCAGAAATTTATCTTCTGAAAGAAACATAAATATTATCAGAAAAAGTTAAAAATATGCGATTGCATATGTAAAACATTGAAAAATATTTTCAATTTGTTGCAATTTCCGCTTTTACTTTTTAAATCGACTTTGGATGTATATATTTCTGCAAAATTTCAGTTTTCGGTAATTATAAGGTAAAGAATAGAAATAGAATAGAATTTATAGAAATCAACCTACTTGATTCAGGTGATGTAAATAACAAATGCCCTTGAAATAATCAGTTCAAAAATGGTATAATATTGTTATTCCTTCAGGCGATTCTATATATTACGTGCATGAAAAATATGATGCTGTAGCGTTCCTAGATTGTGATAAAAATTATAATAGTAAGAGAGAAGAAAAATGGGATTTTCCTGTCAGTGCAAATTCTCAATAAATTCCGAAGTATGCAAGAGTTCAGAATATCAGAGAGAAAGAAAATGGATTTCAATGCAATAAATTCCGAAGTATGTAGAGAATATCCGATCTTGCTTTTAAAAAAAACTTTCTGAAACAAACAAAATCTTTGTTGCTTTTAATGTACCAAGCTAAATCAATGAATTATTGCAATATTTTTAAGGACAAAATATTATAAATAAAATATCTCGTTAAATAAAAGTGGATATTTTATAATACTTGAGCAAACTGAGAGCTTAAACAAGAAATATCTCTTCATCAAATAGACGTATTCTTTAGATAAATTCCCAAGAACATCAGAGTTTATCTTAAAAGACATCAGAGCTTCCTAACGACTAACTATTGAAACTCCGAAAACCAAAACAATAATAATTCAATTTTATAGGACAATCAATTGATAGTTACTTTAACAGAAGTCAATATCTGTTACAAAGGCCTTCGCGTGTGAGATTAAGGCTCGATTTCGCAACTAATGGCGAAGACAAATAATTTAAGCGGAGAAGGCAAGACTCAAATAGAGCGTTAAAATAGCGCAATCTCATGCAGTTATCATCATTTTTCCTGCATGCGTTTAAAAGACTTAATGTGCTGTGTCACGCTAAACAAATATGATAAGCACACAGTTATTGTTTTAAAATAATGATCAGTTATGAAGCCTTTGGAAGTCCGAACCTCTTAAAATGAAGTGTGGATTAAGTGAAAATAAGGCAACAACTACAAAGTAACGAGAATTTGTAAAGAAAAAAAAGAATATTGTGAAGTTATTAACTGGTTAACAGAAACCGAAAATTTTAACCATTTCTGCTCCTTTTCATATGACAGTAATTCATTCAAATACACACTTTGATTTCTAGCATCCTTTTTAATAACAATAATTCAAAATAAAAATTCTTCAATGAGTCTGTTAGAAAGTTGTTTAAAAATCAATAAAAGGTTAGACTTAAAGATGATAGTAATTTTTTTAAGTAGTGAGCAGCAAGAAGCAAATTGATTGTAATAAATTTATTGATGTGAAAAATCACAATTTTTATTAAAAATCGAGAATCTAAAATTTAAAACGCTAAAATGCTAAATATACATTATCTTCGCAAAAAAATCAGAGAAATGAGTACACTTTAAGCTTTGCCATGTTTTCTCAATTATGCGTACGAATAATTTAAAACAGACTAAGAAATTAGAAAAAAGGGGGGAGGGGGTTAAATCACTTTGAGGAACTCGCTGAAAACTTCGTGAAAATAAAATCTTTCTTGATAATTCAATATATTTATCTCATTTTATTTGTTTTTTTTTAATTGAAAGAGCCATTATAAGTTTTTATCAGAAAAATTATGATGAAATTCAGCTATTAAAAAAATATAAGCGATACATATTAACAGTATTCCATCTACTGCAATAAGACTATGAACCAGAGAAAATGAGTTAATTCTGACTTCTAAATTAATACCAAAAATATAAACATGAAGAAGTACAATTAAAGCAGGTTTACAAATATTGTATGAAACCGCTAAATTTTCTAAAATAAATGTCATTCATAGGCAGCTATAAAAAATTTCGGTTATGGGTATGAATTTTTCATAAGTTTTAATTTTGGTTATAACACAGTAAAAATCACTTCCTATATTTGAGTAAAATTTTAATTGAAAGAAATATTATGTGACGGGTAGTTACTAGAAAATCAGAGACTTCTATCATCTTTGCAGGAAATACGTTAATTTACCCAAAAGTTATCAGAATTTTTATAACACTCTGATTATACTTTTAACAAAGCATCGCGAAATGCCATTGCTACTAAAATGACTAGGCTGCATATGCCACAGCAATGACACTCAAGCAGCACTTTCATGATTGATATCTTCCCCAAGAAAGCGAGTTGATCTGTGCATACAGATATTGAAAGTTGACGTATGGAAAAAACAGGGCATTTTTGAAAATATTTTCGCCTGATATTTCACCAGAAAAAGGTTTTTAATTATGAAAGAATGCAAGAAAATTGTGCTGTTTTTTAATGTATTTACAGGAGCTTACAGGGTTAACGGGAGTTTTTTTTTATAAGACCCACTCCTTCTGTCAAATTTGGTAGACGTCTAATAGAAGATAGCTGCAGAATGAAATATGATACTATTTTAAGAACATAAAATACATGATTGTCCTCATAAAGAACAACTACATAAATCAATTCATATCATATCATTGTAATTATAAGAAATCAGTTTCAGCAAAAAGTCTACATGGTATTCTGTACGACACGAAATACGAGAAAAAATGTTTGTGAACATACGGCTATAAACTGTTATATATTCCATTTAATTACATATTTCATACCTTTCTATTTTCATTTCTATAAAATTTTTTTCACGCAGCCTGTGAAACTACTATTTATCACACGTGAAGACTAGAATTCTATCCTTATTAAATGGCTATGAGGACAAAAACGCTATTTTCGTCGAAAGCAACAGTTTTCTTCATGTACTTACCGAATTGCTGTATGAATGTGAGGGTCTTCCACCATGCTTTTCGCACCGCGGGCTGAGTCCGGTATCCGGCATCGGCACGCCGGGAACAGGTCGCTCGAGCAGCGGGGTTGGAGCACCGCCGCTCCTCGTCGGTACAACAGATCCGGTCCATAGTTAATCCATGGCAGCAGCACAGACACAAGGAAGAATAAGGCGGCTGTTCGCGCTCACTGCACGCGATAGACTGTCGTTCACCTTGAGCAGTGGGGGACGGAGGAGATTCGCTCGCCAACTTCACCGCCAACTCCCCTCGCGCTCTCTCTCTCTTTCTCTTTAATCAAAAAATCTTCGCTCTCGCTCTCTTTTTATTATTTTTTTTAATTCCCAGGCTTTTTTTTAAAGAGTTGACGGGGTTTATGGAATACAAATTTCCCTTCAAAGAAACTGGACCATGTTCTCATTTCTTTTAATTTTTTTTTCTGGTACATGCCCATGAAAGCTAACTGTCAACAGTCCAGGCATTTTGGTAATAAATAGTATTATTTCACTGTCATTAGTTGCGCTCTCATTCTTTTTCATATACTTTATCATTATCGCAGGATCTGCATCAAGACTTGCCATGTATGCAGATTTGGTACACTTTCATTCTTTCGCGGGTTAAACTTCCCGATAATGTGGCATGGTAGTTCGAAGAAGAGGGTGCTGCGTCAGGTGTCTTCTTGTCTGTCCAAGAAATTACGAGGCCTTTTCCCAATAATCTTAAAGTGTTTTGAAACAGAATATTAATCTAACAAATCAAATTAATTAATTTGATCTAACAAATAAATCTAAAAAATCAAATCAATAAGTTTTATTTTTAATTAATCCCATGGCGATTACTCTTTATTAAATGCTTTATCATTTGTGTGCAGATTCTGTTGAGTAGATTCTCAGGTGAAAGTGTTTTCGTTTTCTTGCAAACGTCGATTCCCCGTCAGCAAGACAATATTGACGGTAAGTGGATTTGTGTCAGTTGCATAATTATGATAGTAAGTTTGTTATAAATATAGACATATAGATAACAATTGGATAGGAATAATTTTTAAAAAACTGAAACTAATCTTTAGAACGGGAGGGGGGGGGAAGAGTACAGAATATAACAAATTTAGAGCAGAAATCTGAATAAGTTTAAATTTGAAATTTATGTCTTAAATGGCTACTTCGTGAGAAAAGAAATATATACTAGCAGGAATTCCCCAATTTCAGAAATTCATCTTAGTTTTTAATCTAATTGCTAACACTTATTTTTAAAATGATTGAGGATCGTAATATTAAATATTTATAAATTTATGATTTTCGGTAATAAGCAATTGACATATTAAATCAAAATAATATACTCAAGTTCGTTGCACTAAACAAATACCAAATGCTATTTTTTGCATATAAATTGCAATGTTAACAGAAATAAATTTATTTGCACCGCAAACAAATCTTCCCGAGTGAAATTTCGTCTTTTGATACTCCATCTTTAAATATATTATATTTAAAAAGAAACATTTACAAATCATATGAGTTCAGAGTTTATCATTTTGGCCTAGGGTTTACATAATACGAAAATCATATTAGTTATCCAGTGTTTCAACCAGCAACGATTTTTATATCAATTTGAAATTAGTTTTGGTTGCTATTGCTTGTTTTTAAAACTGTCACTTCGTTTCATAAGGAAAAAACACTTAAACATTAATAATAATTAAATAAAAATGCTAATTAAAAACTGCAAAATGTTAAATTTAATTTAAAAAATAACTCCTTATTGAAAAAAGAAGGGAAAACGTGGCGTCGAAATTCCTAGGAATGCATTAGCACTGCTAATAAAATTATTTTTTCTTTAAATTTCGGGGTGAAAGAATTTTTTTTCCAAAAGTAAGAATTATTACAAATTATACTGTAAAAGATCAATTTTTATCTCAAAGACAGTTTTCTTTGAACTGTTTTGAAATACATCATCACTTTAATTGCGTAAAGACATTAAAGCTATTTAAAAAGGAAACAAGGAAAAGAAAAACACTCTTCACTCCAATTATCTTTCCTTTTTATTTTCTAGCGAATGCAAACATCTTTTTTTGGAATAACTAATCCACTATTAAAATTCTTAGCAGTTTTTCATTTGGTAATTCGTAATTGCAGTTTCATTTTTTTCTTTATTTACGCTCATTTTCCCTAACACTCATTGTTTATTTATTATTTCGTTTATAATAAAATAGCTAATGTTCAAGCTTCAAGATGTGTTAATTAAGAAACTTCATTAAAAATTAACTTTAATGAAAATTATTTCATTCAAAGAGGCTGAAAATAAACCGAATCAGCTTTCATTCCCAGAGGAAGTTGCGAGAAATTTGAGAATCAGACCTTATTCTAACTTATAACAAATAATACAGAGAATAAATTTAGTTACACTTATTATATTTAGGTAACGAGGACAAAATTTTACATTGCTTAAATAAAAAGTCATTTTCACAATTACACGTATATTATTCTTATTATAATATTATGAGAGCGTTGATAGTTTTTAGAACAAAGTTACACGTTTTCGAAAGGAAGTAACAGAACAGCAAGATTGTTTTCGAATGTCAAGTATGAAAATAATTACAAAAAATTAAGAAAATAGTCCAAATTCACTTACCTAACTCACACAAAGATGGCTGAAACCAGTCCGAAACTGAAACTATATGTAAATCGGACAAATGTACCAATGATTTTACACTCTTTTTTAACAACTACTTTTGCTAAAATTGTCCCAGAAAATGAAACGAAGGTTAACTTGAGCGAGTTTATATTGGATACCCCACCCCGCCCCTTTCTAAGTGTGGACCTCTGTCCTGCCTTCTAGCTGACCACTCTGGATTCAGCTTGGCCAGTCACATTTTTTCGGAAAAACTTCTTTTATCATTGCACAATGGAATCAGGCGTTCTCTTTTCAAATGTAACTTTCCGTACAGCCCCTCCCCCCTGCAAAAGGGGAAAAAGAATTGGTTATCCTTCGTTTAGTTATTGGTTGAAACATTCGATAATAATTTATAACAAGCAAGTTCAAGACCAGTTTAAATAATTAAAAACTTATTAATGCTATCTTATTTTGAAGTAAAAAGAAATAATAAATCCAGAAAATTACAAATAGCCTTAAAAAGGGCAACCTTATTGCTTGTCTTATTCATCATGCTTCTAGTCCTCATCTCACCCATTGTCTTGAAATCCTTAATGTTTTATTACTTTCTGTGAGTAAGCAGTTTGACACTTTCCGAAATTCCTGCTGAAATGCAGTAATTACTCTTCAAAAGTTTGTTTAAAAAATTAATTCATCTGCACAATTTACACATTATCTTATGCCCACTTGATTATTTATCATTTTGTGAGCACCCTTCATAAAACTTACGAAATTTTCCATAATATGTGAAATCTTCCTTTTAGTCTTTTATATCCATCTTTGTTCTTTTTGATTAATAGGTCCAAACAAAGGAGAAGGAGGAAACCATTAGTTAGATAAGTATTTTTTTTTTTCAATTCTGGAACGAAATTTAAAAAAATAGTTTCCTTTAAATTTTTATTATCATTTCTCACTATCATATTCACACTATTTTCTGGGGTAATTTTTCTTTTATTTACTTTGAAACGGTCAAAACTCGCAAAATAATCCAAGGAGTCAAATTAAAAAAATAAAAAATAATCCATTTAAGTTGTCTCTGAATGACACTAATTTCAATTCAAAGGGAAAACATTAGCTTTCCAGCAAGATTATCAGTACAGTAGAACCTCGGGAATCCGAACTAAATGGGGTTGACCTCTGTTCGGATTCTGTGAAATTCGGATTATACGGAAAATTCTATAAAATACTCTTGATATACGAAATGCAGTAGAATATTGACTTTGCGTACTTTCTGAAAGAGTAAGGAAAGAGCTAGCTGAGATTCGCATCGTCAAGCAGTTTTAGTTCTTTACATCAAAAGAAGATAACCGATTTTATTCCTACTAATTAAGGTGTTGTAATAATTCTTAAATACCAATCCAAATGTTTCTTTTAAAATAGGAATAAACATCAGCTTCGCTCTAACCTGGATTACAAAAACTGCGCTGTTTTAAGGACGTTTTCACACTTTTTTTCTTATTTATTTCTCTTGGAAAAAAAGTACTGACAGAACGCCATTCCGGTGCGTTCCGGCTCTACCACACACCTGATTAGCTTTCTGATTCCTAATTGTTATTTTCTTTCATTTTTTAATAAAAAATTTCAGAAAATTTAAAAAGAGATGCTCGGATTCCTGGGGTTGAGATTCCCCAGGTTTTACTGCATTATCATGGACAGACATATTAGCATATTATATAAACATCAGTGGCGAATCCAGGATTTGGGTCTGGGAGGGGCTGAGGTCATAAAAATTTCGTATCGTCATGACGAATGTCAAACCTCATGGTTTATGGAAACCAAAACACTTTAACATTACAGACATTACTCACCTGTCAATGAGAATCATAAAGAACGCTACAATACTTTCGATAATTCAATTAAAAAATACAGTGAAATAAGTAGCCAAAAAGTGTTTTCGACCGTTTCAACGCTACAAGTACAAGTGGAATGACTAGAAGAGTAGGAAAATTTTCGAGCCTATCAAGCCAGAAAGCAATGTTGTCACGATTTTATTATTCTTTTTTAAGAAAGTGGAATTAAGAACAAACAGATGTAGTGATTTTAAATAAAATCAAGAATTCTGGTTTTGCTCTGGGAGGGGCTGCAGCCCCATAGCCCCCCCCCCCGGATTCGCCACTGATAAACATTATATCCAATCCATACTTATTAGAGTTCTTATTTATGTCTTTCGTGACAAGAGACATGCATTATTTACAGCCAAAAGGGAATACCTTTCAGGAACAGACCTATGGACCTTTTGAGAAAAGTCATTTATCGTCTTTATAAAGAAGAAGGGTGTCATTTTTGTTGAATAAAAGGCCACACACGGATATACTCTCTTTCAGTGTACTTTTTCAGATCGCGGTCTGAGCGGCAGAATAAATAATGGACAGCTGAAATACCATGATGTCGTCTCGTGAATGCCTCCTTATTTCGAAATTTTCAAACCTGTCCGAAATTTGGGGGAAATGTTGAGATATATAAATATGCTCATTGTAAAACATGACTTCTAAGGCTGAGTACTTGCTTATTAGTGGACGAGATGGACAAGTGTTTGGGGGGGTCCGTCTGCTGTTGAATACACGCACTACTGCCCACCAACATTGGTAACACCTACATTGACACGTGAATCCTTTGAAGGGAGGGGGAACTGCCATTAATCAGGACAGCGCAATAATTCTTACAGAAAGGTTTCATGTTACGGACAATACACAAAATAATATGTTTGGCTCCCTCTCTAGATGCACTTATTCTACTGTGTGATACCTCTACTAAGGGATGTAGATGACACGACCGCACAGTGTCAGAACCAGAAGCCTTCAGATCATATTCCTCCTTCACAACTCACAGGCCATAATAATGATGACACAAAATTTAACAAAAGCTGGAAACGAAGATGTCTTCTGCTTCAGAAAGCTGTCTTTATTTATGTGATATCAAGGAAACTAATAACCTGCGTTAGCGATAACTTGACATCAGTGTGGATGAGATAAATGAGCAGTTGAACTAAGCTACGATTTCAATATATTCTGTGCAGATGTCCATTATCAGAACGCCTTCCTGTGCAGATAACGGACAGGATTATCAGAACGCTTCCCTTCTCCCATTTGACGAGAATACATAATTATTTACAAGTAATAGGGAACGTCCTATGAACAAAAAGTGCATTGAGATGAATTATGTCCATGCGGATCAGTTTTTATGATTCACAAAGCTAGTTCGTCTCTAGACATCCTCTTCTCACTTCTCCATAATAGGATGCCGAAATCAAAGAAGTAAGCTTAGGTCCACCATAGGGTTACCATACGTCCAGACTAGTGTCCGGATCTTCACAATGTCCGGATTTACGCCAGTGAATGCAGCGAGAGAGGAATTTGTTTGTATCAGACTCCATTCCGCAAGAAAATTCATTGTTTACATTATTTGCATCCATTGCTGATGAAAAAGTGAATGCGCCTCCTTACCCAGCCCCCCGTTCAAACTAATTAAAAGTTTTGACGGTTTTGTTTTAATTCTGTTTTTCATTAATATAATTCTGAATTACCAAACATGAGTGAAAATTATGTCTTTGCATTCTGGAGTCTTAAATTTTTTTCCCCTCTTCCTCAAACTCTGTGCTAGTGTTGTGAAAGAGGGTCGTTTATAGGCAGCTTTTATAATTTCATACTGTACAACCCCCGACACCTTTCAACCCTGCCCCGGCGTGTCCGGATTTCAACCAAAAAATTATGGTAACCGTAAGTAAACTAAAAATAGTTTTTAAATAATTCATCATACGATCCTGATTTAAATAATGGTAAGAATATCTACACTCATGCGAATAGATGTAAATCACAAAAAGCAAAGGGCTGCTGAGAAAAGAAAATTCTAATGCCTTTTCTAACTCTTTTTTTCTTCTTTTTTTGTAGAGCTTTTCATATTATGAGGCACAAAACATTCATTTTAAGACAAAAATGATTTTCTTAATGCGATGCTCTTAAAGTCGTGTATCGCACAGTCGAAAATTTCATTGGTTGAACGATAGATGATAACATCACGAAAAGGTCTTCATACTATTCAAAGCACAATTTAAAATGAATTTTTATGATCAAGCTTTACTGCTTGAAAAAGAGCTATATTCTTGTAATAAAGCATCTTCACAGAATTATTTAGGTACATTAAAAAGATTTTAAAAAATTAAATAATTACATTCCTCAACTGAGACTTTTGTGCTCAACCTTTTGTGCTTTATGATCAAATTCATAAAGCACAAAAACCAAAGCCAAATAGTTTCTGTACGGAACAAATATTTACCAAATTCATACTCTTTATTTTGATTTTCATGTCATTTGAGATCACGATTTTTACAACTTAACCCTTTTGCAAGATTTCCTTGTTGATGTATCCAATTGAGGGCTTTTTTTCATTGTCTAACTAGATACTTTAGTAGTAAGATCATTTTTCAACTTAGATGTTATATAAATTTGGGAATTTTTTTTTTTTGTTTGCTCTTTATGCATTTGCTCTTTGGTGTAATAGGAGTCCAAAGGAACTAAGCACCTTTGATCCCCGACTGCTTACTTCTTATTTTTTTTTTGTCTGTCATTGTAGTAATTCATGATTGAGCAGTTGACTTTAAATTTTTGACAAATGTTTGCATTCAAAATTCATTGTCTCTTCATTCAAACTTTTCTTTAAAATTCCGGTCCAAATCCGAAATTCCATTTCTCGTTTCCGTTCAGCTCGAATTCGAAACATTTTCAACTTGAATGTACGAACCTAAAGCAAAAATATCGGAAATCGAAATGGGATAATCGTAGTCGGTATGAAAAGAAAACTGAATTCTACTATTGCTAAAATCTCAAATTGATCATTCATAAAATTCTTTAAATTTTTTTGCCTAATTTTGTATCATATTAGTCAAATATTATTTTAAAATTTAAATATTTTTTACTTCCTTCTCGGGGTAGGCGAACATACTCGAAATACTAACAGTTCTTATATCGATACAAAAAGCACGTCGCTTGAATAAGTCCTACACTGTACAGATTTCTTACTGTATTTTTGGATGTTAATAGTAATAGCCTTGTTAGTTTCAGTAAAATACGAATTTCTATCACCAGGGCCGGATTTATACATTTCTACGCCTTAAGCCAAAACACTTAATTCTGCGCCCTCTCCCATCGCAATTATAGAGATAGGCAACGTAAATGTGCCTCCAGTTTATTTAATGCATGGATGTGCTTAAAAAACAGTATTTTATACGATCTTTTCAAAATCATATTGAAATTTGTAACTATTTTATTGTAATTTCTAGGCCATGGCCTAGGTTGGCCCTATGGAAAATCTGGCCCAGACTAACACGTTCATTCAGCTATGCGATCTGCACCCACTCGTTTTTCATTAATATCTCTAACCCTTATGCCCTGATAAAATAACCTCTCTCCAGCGCCTTCCAGAAGGGGAGTCGAGTCGCCCGGCCCTGAAACCACAGCCGAAATGGACACAGGACTTTCCCATAGCGGCAGGCAGTTTAATCCGTCCAGAGGGCTTCTCCCTTATGAATTCGAGGATAAGGATGTACACTTTAGGAGGGCGGAGCGGCGAGTCCTGCAGAAGCGGGCTAGTGTATCGCGGTAGTCAAGCGAAAGGAGTTGGCCTTTGCTCCCGGAACTTGACCGGAGGGCGACTCACCGATGGGTGTGCCTCCCTTGCAGCCTGGATATATACTACGTAACAGGAATTCCAATCCCGAGAAGGCGGTCACCATTTACCCATTATTACTTACTCTCTCTCCGATTATTACAGAGCGACGCTATTAAGGCCCGCGCGCTTTCACAACAACAAACAGGCTCCTGCAAATGACTCCGCTTCTTGCAATTCATTTAGCGGACCTGTCAGCCGAGGGAAAACTAGTGGAAAGGCATCTTTTGGCAGTGAAATGTCGTGGATTCTTATGTTACGATTTTCAGTTCTCCCGTGAATCGGCTCGAAACTTTTATAAAGTTCTCAGGAAGTTATGCTGGATTGCAACTCAACTTTTGCTTGCGATGTGCAGAACATCCAATATGAATTATGCACCACGTTTATATAAAACAAACCTTAACCATGCGCAATTCCCCTGTAACGTTAGAAAACAAGCTATCAGATATACTATTTAAACTATTTACAGACGATTTTAGCTCGGGCTAGTTTCATGACCAAAATAAATATCATCAAAGTCATAGTAATTGATAATAAAACTTAGATGATATTGTCAACGGCATAGGTGATATTTCCACAAATCTGCTATTGGCGTGCAAAAGTGTCTGCAGACCAGGGGTATAGTGGAGCCGGAACGAACCGGCACTCCTTTTTTCCCCCCAAGAGGAATAAATAAAAAATTCTGAGATTAGAAAAAGAGATTTCTGAGCGAGATTTTGTCACCCAGGTTAGAGTTTTCCGGCCCTGCTAATTGCAGACAGCCACAAAGAAAATTCCATCAGTGTCAATGGACTCGATGCAAAAATACAGCTTAAAATTTGGGCGTATTGTACTGATAAATATTTAATTCTTACATCATATGTAACTGGAATCAGATTAGTGGATAATAATAGTCTGTTTGAAATCACTTGCTAGAGAATCCACTTAGTTAAACTAAAAGACGTTTTCTACAGAAATTTCACTGTGCAGTATTTTACAGCAGGTTGGTGCAATTTATACATAATGTTTGCATATGTTGTGGGTAAATTGAAAAATTCTGCTTACTCCAAAAAGTCGTTTTGTAAATGTGCATTGCAAGCAGAAGGCTTATTGCGAAACGATGTCATTCTTTGGAAAAAGCCGAATTTTTCAATTTATTTACGACATTTACACGAAATGAATGGATTTGCATCGAATAAAGCCTCTGAAACTTGATAAAACTCATGTGTTTACAATGTATAAATAGTTCTTAGGTAAATTCATGCAAATGAAAATGAAACAGATAATGTAAGCGCAATTTGTCTGCAAAATATGCAACGTTTTCAGTTATGTTTCAAAGACTTTTTGTGAAAGAATCATCAAAAGTATTTTGGTTATATTTAGTCATTTTTTGTGTCTACGGGCACCAGAAGAACAGATGTGTATCGAAACCATTTGTGCATCAGATAATATTTCAGTAAGCTATGACAAACACGCTGATGGGGATTTTGACATTGATTGACTTCTCACGTTCAATATTTAACAGTATAGACCCGCATTAAAAATAGCGCATACGTATAGAATTTTACATGCTCCTAATTTCTGAATTCTGGCCTGACTGTGGATTTTTCGTCGTCCCTATACAAAATTTGTTTCAAGCCATCTGTAAATAACCAACAGCAGGTCACAATGGAATTCCACGATAAAATAAAAAATTGGAAAAATATCTTTGGTGTGAGGGGATGGCAAACTTGAATTAAATATTTGTCTCCTTTCTTTTTCCCTACATTCAGACAGATGCTATATTCTGATATGTATAATCCGTATTGTCTCTTTTAAATGAATTTGGATTAATAAATTAAACATAGATAAATTTTATAAATGAATTTCAATAAACTTTGACGCTGAATTTTCGGTCACTTTTAACAGATGTTAACAACTCAAAATTATCAACAATATAAAAATAATTATTATTCATTAAAATAAAAAAAAAATAAAGTATGCAAGTTTTACCATACCAGAATATAAGGGAAAATAAATGACTCGAAAGCATAGTTTTAGTATGAAACGAAAACATTTTGAACGATAAGAGAAAAGCATGCTGATGACCAATCCCTTCTCAAATCTCCAATCCATGCGTATATAGTAAAGCAGTAAAGTAGAACCTCGGGAATCAAAACCCCAAGAATCCGAAATTTCGGATAATCCGAACATTTATTTAAAAATTTTCTAAAAAAATTTATCAAAAAATGAAGAAAAACAGCAATTAGGTATCGAAACAAAGATAATCCTTATTCTTAACTTAAAAGAAACATTTGAATTGGTATTTAAGAATGACAGCACCTTAATCGATCATCTTCTTTTAACGCAAGGAACTAAACTTGCTTGATGACGCGAATCACAGCTACCTCTTTCCCTACTCTATCTAAGAGTATACAAAGTCAATACTCTACTGCATTTGGTATATTAAGATCATTTTACCGAATTTTCCGGATAATCGGAATTTCCCGGAATACGAACAGAGGTTAGCCCAGATTAGTTCGGATTCGCGAGGTTCTACTGTACAACTTTAATAACAAACAATGATCTTTTGAGAGAATTTCAAAAAATATAGTTTCAATAAAAACTAACCTGGAACTTACGATCTGTAGAGCTCTGTTCCTTTTTCTAGAGATATAGAAGTATCATAATACATAGCATTTGTAGATAGTGTAACGTTATTTTTTAAGTTTTTATTATTTGAATTAATAATCTTTTAATATTTAATATAGTGCGCTGTCTAAAATAAAACGAATTTGAGCTCTGTTGCTTATTTTCCATGCAAAAATAAGAATAAAAGCGTTAAGTTACCAAACATTTCGATAGCTGTTGAGGTTAAGCAGATTTATTTCATGCCCAGTATTTCTTAATAACACGAGATTGGAACAAAATGTTTTTGATTCCGTATTTATGTTTATATTACTATTTTTCATTGCACCATGTTTCAATGGCGTTTGCTCCAAGGCATGGAAATGCTACCTTAGGGTGATGGCCGGGCGACCGCATTTCATATTTAAATTTCAGCTGTTTTGCGTGTATTCTTTCTGTCAATCACACCACAAATGTCCAGTTCGTGTGTATGTATTAAAGCGTGAGGTTTCGAAGTAACCCAAAACAAATTTCTGAAAAAAATCGTTAAAAATATTTTTTGGATATTCATGACCATATAAGGTAAACATGCTTTGGACTCGAGTGAAATTGAAAAAAAAAAAAAAAAAAGAAATGGCTGCGATGGCTTCCAGGTTTGTAAATATATATATAAATAAAGAACATTAGTCTAAATAAAAATTTGCAAGTATATTCTTCAAGTTCATGCTTTGGTTAATTTGAAAAAATTTCTGATTCTTTATAACCTTTTAAACTGAGCACTGCAGGAATGTATTGAAACAAATTGGAAGCTGGAAATCATTTCTTCACACATCACATATCTAAGATTAGCCCTTTCTGCAGTCAATCGAACACCGCGCCTTCAAAATAATGAACAAATAGTATTTTTATTGTATTTGTGATTTTTCAATAATATTTTCATCGAATTTATAAATTTTGAGGCTCTCACATTAGTGCATATTTAGTTCCTTGAGTCACATAAATGACATTTCATTCTGTACGCTAACTCCATTTTTCCTGATTTTTTCGATCCGTCAGTGGAATTCATTATAAAGCAAAACCATTCGTCATTCGATTTCTGGCAGTAAATAAATAAATAAATGCTAAAAAATAAAGATAAAAATAAAAGAAAACTCAAACTACTTTTCTTATATAAAGTAAATAAATAATGATTCCTGATGTTTGAAAAGTTTTATGTCGCTGGTTCTTTAAACAACTGTTTCTTTGATGGTAAATGCGTTTCACAATGAAATTTTTAAATAGAAACTCGTAGTCTATGCTTAGTTGTAATATTAAGTTTCTGGTTGATTTTTCAGAAATATGCAAAACACTTATCTTGCGTCTATTTCTCTCGTTTTTCTAATAATATCTACTTTTCTTTTTATGCTGAAGAATCTTTTTTCAGGTCTTTTAAAGAGAAAACTTTCTAAACTGAAATGCATCTCGAAGTTTATAATCTATCCGGTAACGACGATCTATAGCTGTTGAGAAACGGAGCAACATTTTTCATATTTGATTAAAATTTTCTTGAAAAGTACAGTTTCTAAATTTAAAAAAAAAAACAGCAAAAAAACTGTATTTTGAGCTACAAGCGTCTAACCGTTGTAGACGAACTATTTCACGAACTGAAATTTTATTCTAAGCGAAAACTATCTGAAAAGTGTGGGGTGCTGCTCTCATGAACTGACGTTAAATCTTTCGAATACTTTAAATCAAGAATCTTCTCCCTCCCCCATTGCAACCCTTTTTTTCTTCTTCTTTTTGACATCTCCACTCGAACGAATGCTCCCCTTGTCGTAACAATACTTTTCTCTTGTGTGCTCATCGATCAGCACTTGGAACTGGTCGCTGGGCGCGTCGGGATGTTTGGGGAAAAGCAGTCGAGGAATGTCGCTCAGGGGGAGGGGGGACGAAGGGGGGCTTCTTGTAACATGTAATTATTTCCCTCGATTTCTGCACTCACTCCAGTCTCTACTGTTCGATCAGATTTTCTGCCTTCCTTCCTTTCTTTCTTCTTTTCTTTCTTTCTTTTTTTATTGAAACAGGACTTCGCAACTATTCTTACATTCCAGAAAAGAGTAATTAATCACTAATTTGAGGTACATCGCAGAAAACCCGGAATGCGGCAACAGAAAAATTCTAGACTCTTGATCCCAGGCGGTGAAGTTCAGTGGCGGTGATTAGGGCAAAAGTGGGGGACAAAAATTATAGACTCCTAAAAGCACTCCGGAGTATAGGGGGTAGACAGCAAAATTTAAAAATTTAGTTGCAAAATAAGCTAGCTTTCACGGACTCTATTTTTTCTTCTTCGTCTTTCATATATAATTCCTCATTTTAGGCAGCTAAAATCAAATAAAAATTTCCTTTTTTCCCCCTCAAAAAGTGGGAGGGGCCCCCTTCGCCCCTTCGAGTCGCCGACCCTGGTGATGTTACCAGCAGGACAAGGGTCCTTTTATTCCGAACTTTCAGTTTTATTAAAATGTTTTTGGAGATAAAACAAACGTTCCCCCCCCCCTTCCCCGCTTTTTGGATTAAGGTAGATGTTGCCTCCTTTGCATAATCAAATAGAACTAGCCGCCTTTGGCGACGAGCTGTTTGCCCGCAATATTAATAAAATGTGGCTATGTTTGCAACTTGGCGAAATAAAGCGGCGAACTGGCGGTTGCAGAGGCTGAGGGACTCTGCCAAAATTTTATTTGTGATAATCTCGAAAATAGAGGGTAGTAAATATATAGTTATAAGGTACGGACAAGTTATTATTATTGTTTATGACACCGTAACTTCGCATCTGGTATTGGGAATTGCAACAATAAGGTGGATGGAGCTTTCTGGTAATAAAATAATATTACAGAAACCCTGAGAGAAAATCACCAATTTCAATAAATGCAGTATGATTTTCAAGTCACATTCTTACTGTTATGTAAAGTATTTTTCTTTAGTAATACTGAATTCTTATAAACGAATAATGCCGGTATCATTTTTGAAAAGAATGGTTCATTTTAAACTATAACAGTTTCAATAGTGTCAAGTGTAACTTATTCAGTTGTATTTTTTTTTTAATTATTTCAAAAACTTAACTTTGAGGGATATATGTGATACGAATTCATTTTTTGACACGTTATACTTGAGTGAACTTTACAGAAATGTTTTTACTGAAAATTTAAAGCTAATTTATTTTACTAAAGATATTAAAGCAAATTTCAGAAAAAAAATATTGCCACTTCAGATATATTTGCTATTTCTTCACAGGAATACAATTTTTTTTTTCTATTACTGCACAGGAGCAAAAATAATATATTTACTTGTCAATGCGGAAATATTCAATACCATCTTTTTATAATCACCAAATCCATTATAATCTAATTAACAGTTTTTAAAGTGTAGGGTGGGGTTCCTGTAATATCATGGAGGTTAGATAAACATACTATTTGAAATTATTATTATTATTACAACCTGCCCCGGCCCAGCCTACCCAAAAGGGTGTAAGGCCTTATTTGAAACTATTGGGATAGCCTCTTGATTTTGAACTATAACTTACATGACGAAAGATGGCAGTACTGATGGAACTTCATTCAAGTGTCATCCTCGTCATCTGACCGCGATTCAAAATTACGAGGTCCGTCCCAAAATAGCCCTCGTGTTGCTTCGAAACGAGACGTAACTAAAACTACTAATTTTATTTTAATTTTGAACCAAAATCTGTAGTATTTAAAAAAAATTAATATGTTAAAAGTAAGGATATGATTAGGGGTTGTAACTAGACAGACATCGATTTTGTAATTTTACATAAACATGTATGCGTCATTTCAAAAAATATTCATTCAGAGACAATCAGCGAGAAAAATTCAAAATTAAGCATGGAATAGAAGTTACCTACAATACGGAAGCTTACATGTAAAATCCTGTTTTGAAAAGACGCTGATTTGCAAAATTGTAAAGCGTTTATCAGAGAACGGGTTAACTTTTTACTTATTATATTTAATCATATTTGTTTATTTATATTTTGATCATCAATTATTGTATTAGGTGGGTATTTTCGTTGGGCCACAGGCTCTCAAATTCTTAGTTAGGTTCTAATGCGTTCGAAACTCGAACCCGCGACCTTCCGATCTCGAAGCTGACACCAAGCCACTGCTGTTTTCATCAAGTAGAAGGGATAACTAGCTATGCGTAAAGCGGTGACGGATCAGGTGAGAAACGTGCAGTGAGTTCTGTGTCCCAGAGACATTTCGTTTCTGTCCGTCCACACAAAAAATCCATAGCTCTGTTCCATGATATATGGCTGGGTTCAGTTATGAAAATGGGAACATAACGATTTTCATATATCTTTTGGTTGCATCTAAAGATAGCTAATACCTAAAGATTTCTCAGATACATTTGTAAATGTATATAATATAATGTATGTAATAAGACATTATCTGAGATGCATATTGATTGTTTTGTAATAATTGCGTCATAGTAAACCGCAAATAAGTAAAAAATTTCAAAAACCAGTCTGCGTCGATATCGTTTTAGAATTATTTGACTACATTAGATTATTATATACAACTACAAGTACAGTGAATTTCCCAGCTATCAAGTCTGTTATCAAGAAACATCGAAGAGACCTGCTTGAGCTATAAAGAAAACTTTTAATATTTCGTTCCTAGATAGAACCAAAAAGAGAAACGCAGCATTATTTATCTAGCAGCTTTATATTGAGATCTTTATTTCAACAATGATGAAAATATTAGAAGATTGTAGTCTTCTAATGCGTTATAGGAATAAAGCATAATTCGAAGATTGTAACATTTTTCATATTTCATCCATTTTTTTCTATATTTAATACTTTCACAACACTTATTAATTAATGAAATGCAATCGGCCAGGTCCCCACAGGTATTTTTAAGCTTCGATAGGACTCAGGAGATAGTAATTCCGAGTTTGAGGCGTACCGAAATAAAAGATGAATATTTTGGTTTGCTTCGATTGGTATTCCAAAATGCGGCCTTAAAAAATAAAATAAATGGTTTGAAGAAAGTTCTGATTTTGTTTTATACTTTTCTGATTAAAATGTTTCTTTCAATTATACATTATTAGGCTTTTCAACTGAGTGCACTTTCCCGCAATATCTAGGTAATAAGCAGGCCCGGTGTAAGCCCTGCAGGAGCCCTTAGGCATTGTTAGCATCGGGAACCCCCTTTCCCCACCCCAATTTCTAAAACAAAATATTTTTGCCGATTTTATTTAATCGCTACACATGCAGGTTTTTAAATAA
Organism: Araneus ventricosus; assembly: GCA_013235015.1. Taxonomy (NCBI): domain Eukaryota; kingdom Metazoa; phylum Arthropoda; class Arachnida; order Araneae; family Araneidae; genus Araneus; species Araneus ventricosus. The sequence goes on along the minus strand of BGPR01000395.1, from coordinate 198,082 downwards.
CACATATAATGGCAAAACGAAATAACAAAACATTTAAATTGCGGATCACCATCAAGAGAGTTGGTGTTATTATAAAATTTGAAAATTTAAATTACGCAGAGAAAATTTAAATTTAAAACTAATGTTAAGGATAAAATCAACATTTAAAAATTTAGAAAATATTTTTGATACAATCCTAATATTCCAATACAAAGAGTTCAGAGCTGTTGACTTATGAATTAGTCAGCCAACTGCGAAAAAAAATTGGACCGCGTTCATCTGTAAACAAATTTTAAAACATGGTAAAAATTATAAGAATAATGTTCTGAAATTTAAGCAATACTTAATTTTAATTTAAATATGTTTGAGTACATGGACCTTGCAAATCAAATGTAGGCACAAAATTAGGTTGCCCTGAAACTACCACCTCGGGGCCCCCAAAATTTGTGGGGCCCATAGGCAGTTGTCTACTTTGCCTATTTAGTAATCTGGCCCTGATAATAAGCTTATCTTTCGGAAGATATTTGTTTCTCCTGTTGTTGCTCCTTGTGAATTTATGAAATTATTAATAAAATAAGGACGATAAATAAAAGCATGTTGTTATTGGTTTGGCAATAAACCTAGAAATGAAAATATCTCGACTTTTTCAGGGCTAGGCTTTAAATACCATGTCGACAAACAGCAGCAAATGTAGTTGATATTATTTAAAACTAGGTTGGGTTAAGAAATAACATCCTTTTTTAGGAGATTTTATACAATGCTAAATAAAAAAATGAAGGATTAGGGAAAATAACTACTTAGTTTTAAATATCTGGCACAAACAGTTGAATGCTCTATAACAATAAAAGCAGTATTGCAATCGGTAGTGAACGCTACTCTCAAGAAGCATCACTTTTCCCTTTGACTTATACATTTCACTAGATAAACAGGCCATATCTTAGGAAGACATTAAATTACAAAGTTAATTTCGTAAATCTATACTCTTCTCAGAGAAACCTTTTCTTTTTTAATTGTCAATAAAAGCATCTGTAGTGATGGAAAGATTACCATGAGAAGAAATATTACAGACGAACACATTTATTGTATTTACTTCAATACAAATTGAATCATCATTAAATTACATGATTCCGAGTGGTATCTGTACTATGAAGAGTGAAATGACAAAATATAATTTCAATGAGAGCTTCACTGAGCATACTTTAGGTAGTACAAGTCTCAAAATTTTGCCCTTTTTTAATTAAATACACTGCTGGACAACTGATATGGACGGATCACTCATTGCAATATAGCATATCATTTAGCAGTGGTGGAGGTCCAGCAATCTCTACAAATAATAACGGAGAATGTACGTGTGTGTGTTTTGGCGCTCTACAGGCCAGAGCGCTCTTGATCTAGAGCTACGAAATTTGGCACAAACATACTTTGAAGGGCTCGAATGTGCACCTCGGAGCCTTTTCTTTGAAATTTCAATTAGAATTTTAATTAATTAAAAATTAAGAGAAATTTTGGAGTTTTTCCTTAATAATACAGCACAAAAGTCATTTTCACACCATCTGAAAGCTCAAAAAATTACCTTTTCAACGATATCAATTAAGCTGACGTATAATTTTTCCCTAATTTTTATAAATTTAAAAAAATATTTTTTGGCATTATTTGCAACAATACTTTTCATTATTACAACGCATTTCAAACCGTTTTCATTGTTTTAACAAATCTTGTTTAAACAAATACTTATTTTCCTATTTCTCTTCCATTGTTGAAAGCTAAGGTAATATCTTAATGTTTAATTATATATTTTAATAGGCATATTTTCATCCAGATAATATGCTGCTGGACGTAAAATGGGGCGCGCGAATCAAATGCATATTTTGCAAGAGGAATAAGACAGTGAAGTTGATGCCGACAACGGGCAATTGTCTGGTTCATGAAATAGACAGTTACTCGACTCCATTAGGGAAATTCATGCAGACAAGCAACAGAATAGGTGCAAGGTTACTGAAATAACATGGGTTAAATGTTTATCAAAATTTGAAATTTAAAATTACTTTGTTAAGTGAATCATGAATATCAGTTTATACGTAACAGATTCAGTTGAATTTACATTACCGGCGAACAAGTTGGTCGCCGAAGGCGTCAAGTATAAAATATTGTTGCCACACTGTTCGAACATTAGAATAAAAATCATTATTGTTCTGGAAAATAGATTAAATATTGTTCCAAATTTCTAAACATCTAGAAGGATAAAAGTGCCCATTTGATGCTGTGTACGGAGAATGGAAAAATGCGTATGAACGAGAGCAGGTACCTTTGAGAAAGGTGTCAATACGGGATATGCCAACCGTGCAGTGCGATGCAACATTCCGCACGCCGTGTCTGCTGTGGTGCGATGATTCTTTTTTGCCTATAGAACAACGTACCTATCACCTGCAGACATCGTACTTCCGAGGCGACCTGAATTAAATCTTTCCCGTAAAATTTTAATTTGGAACAACAACTTTCCACAAGCGTCAAATCCTTTAAATCTCTTATCAGCGCTATCAGTGATTAACAGGCGTGGGTAAGAAAATTTGCATACGCACACATCTTCTTACTGTATCCAGCACTTATTCTAATCTTCCACGCTTTGCCTTCCTTCATTTTGTGGTTGCTATGGGTGATAGTGTCTCCCGTCCTTAGTAATTGTCCCAGCAGTTATTTCGACAGAAAGAAAAGTTAATTTTCTCTTGTATGTGCACCTCAGATTACAAGGTAACTTTTTTTTAATCAGATTTTTACTGGACATGGAATTTTCAAAACAGATTCTTTGGTATGAGTGAGAAACATAACTGTGGAGTAGACAAGTGGGATGCTAAACATCTTCTTTTGCATTGTGGGATTTGAAGACATGAAAGAGTAGCCCTAAATTTGGATAGGAAGGCTCTTTTGAAAACTTTCCCCCCCCCCTAGTTTCTAAAACTTTTCAAGGAATGTTCTTAACAAACTCTTAACTCTGGATAGTTTAGTTATATTAACGTCCCGTTTTGAAGCAACTCGAATGCTATTTTAGGGCTGCCCTCTCAGTTTTGAACCGTGGTCAGATGACGAGGATCCCCCACCTGTCCAATCTTCCGCACCACACCAGCGGGAGGGCGTTTGGCCCCTTACGTATGATTTAGTGTGCAACGGGCCCAATGCACGACGAATCTTCAGTGGAATCGGGTTTCGAGCCTGGAACCCACTGGCTCCGAGATCGACACCTTACCACTAGACCACCGCAGACTCCTGTTAACTCTGGAATTTCAGAGTTCGTAACTGTTTAAGATATATTTTTCTATGCTTATTTACTTTTACCTTTTTTCCATACAATTTATCTATTTTTTTATTTGGTCTTTCTTTTCGCTTTTTTAAAAAAATTCTTATTGATTTTTTTATAGTCTATATCAATTTTCATTTATTTTCAGTTGTTAATTTTTTTTTTCAGTATCTTTCTTAATTTTTCTGAATTTTGACTTGTATGTTGCATGTTTTTGTTTTTTGACACTGTATTTTTTAAATTTTATGATATGTTTGTTTTGCGAATATTGCCTGCCGGCTATCATACGCCGTACAGCATTTTGGTTAGGTAGGTGAAAACGGTGAGGGATAAATTAAATTAAATTATACGTGCATATCATTTGTACGTCGAGTCATTCTGACGTCTTATAAAGGAGTTATTATCGTCGCGTAACGAGCAACACTTACCTAAATTTTTTGAAATTTCAAAGAAGAAGCAAAAACTATTTTTTTGCCATCACTACTCACTTTTCTGAATTTTTTTCAGATCTGGTAGGAAGAGGCGGTCTTATGTTCATATCAGATGTTAAAAAAATTCAGAAATTTGGTTAGTAGTTGCGAAAAATACATTTTTTTCTTTCTCTTTGAAATTTCAAAAAAATTGAGTTAGATGGTGTTACTTGCTAAGCATTTCTACCCACTTGATAACTGAGCGGCTGAGGATCGCTGTTCTCACAGAGCCAGATCGATCAAAATTACCGAACGAGAGCGAAAAGGAATGAAGAGAAGTGTTCCTCTCCGAGATACAATTCGGAATCCGGTGTCTTGGACGAGGAATGCTCAACCGGAACAAGCACCGAACCGAGACGATCATCTGGATGCGCGTTATCTGCTGCTGCTGCATCCAATTCAATTTTCTTCTTCCAGCAGCTGCTGCCACAAGGGAGGAAAGGAGGTGCGTGCACCCTGCATCCTCCTGCCTAACGGAATGGTAGGGTACATTTCAAGGCAGCCTCCTCTTGTTTGTCCAATGACACACAGAGAAAATGCATAGGATTCGGATGGCTTCCGAAATATAGGCTCGACAATCGCTGCGATGGGCTGGCGATCATATTTAGTGTCGGTCGATGGGTACGTGCACGCTGCCGTATGACCTTGATATTTCGATTCAGAGTTTGGATAAGAAAACTGTGTGATGCTCAGTGTCGTAGCGAGGGTAAGTGGCGGCAGGGTCATCATATGATTTTTTCCCCTTCATGATCAGTGACTTAACTTCTGTAAACGGCGCCCGGGGCATGGAATTTTAATGCTCCATTACCGTATTTGACTTTTAAAAAGTGACGTAAACGCATTGATATTTTGACACCATGACCAGCGGAGTAGCGAGAGTAAGTGGCGCCCGGATAATATGATTTTTTTAAAATCCCAGTCGTCATCAGTGGTATGCATTAAATGGGTAAATGCCGTCAGGAGTATGGTATTATTTTTACGCCCCTTCACTGTCACCATGACCAGCGGAGTAGCGAGAGTAAGTGGCGCCCGGATAATATGATTTTTTTAAAATCCCAGTCGTCATCAGTGGTATGCATTAAATGGGTAAATGCCGACAGGAGTATGGTATTATTTTTACGCCCCTTCACTGTCACCATGACCAGTGGAGTAGCGAGAGTAAGTGGCGCCCGGATAATATGATTTTTTTTTATCCCAGTCGTCATCAGTGGTATGCATTAAATGGGTAAATGCCGTCAGGAGTATGGTATTATTTTTACGCCCCTTCATCATATTTTGCTTAAAAATGGCATAAAAACAGTGATGTTTTGACTCCATGGCGCCCCCTAAAATTGGCGCCCGGGGCATCTCTACCCCCCTTGCCCCCCGTATGAAGCCGGCTACGCCACTGAAGGCGCTAAGTTTGTTGCTGCTTACCGGCCTCTTCGTGTCTGAAGTATTTAACTTTGAATGTGACCGTCCGATGTGAAACTATTTGGTTTAAATCTATTTGTTGATTCTGAATCTCATTTCTATGCTCAGATCGAAAAGGAGAGAAAATGCGACGAAGCAAAATTTAAAAACAAATCCCCGTCGGCAAACCGGAAGGTAAATTTAGATTCCTTTTGCGTGGAGATATAAGAAAATTAAATTTCGTCCTCTATTTTCATAAGAATTAGAGCTGTAAGAATAAAAGAGGTTGGAAGAGACTGCGAATGAAGAGAGCTTTCCAACAACGGGTAACATATATAGGTTAAAAGGCAGTTGAAGTTGGGGGGAGGAGGGAATTGCTTTTCAGCTCATAACTTCTAAGCAATTGCCGCTATCGAAAAGTTTCTATACAAAAATTGCCCCATATGATAAGGCAATAATTCACCTAATTCGAATTTTCTTTCTACTTTCAATCGTAAGGAAGTTATGGGGAAATGAAAATATCAACCCTACACACAATTCCCATCCCCTTTAAGCTGGATAGCCTATCTACGAACTCAGCCAAGATTTTCACTGTCCTTACAACATATCCCACGCCAGTTAAAATCTAATCAAAATTACTCCAGTTATCGTGTTCACAAAATAACATGGGCAAAGCGTTATATACTTTTGAAACGAAGGGTGGTTTTGAGCTCTAGGGGTCATGATCGGTGAAGATCTGCATAAATTTTCGGGAAGTCGTGTCATGAGAATCATTGTAATGTGTAGACTTCCTTTAAGGAATCTACCTAATTTAATGATATGTGAATTTATCCAAAGTATTAATGAGTCTAATTGAAAATCTCTTTTTTACCTAGGGTGCAGCTGTCGGGGGCGCATATAGGGAAGACATAACCAAATATTTACAAACTTTTCAGAATTATTTTGAAAAGGACATATAAAATGATTTTTTTAAAAAAAATTACATTCGTTAGATTAATTATTTTCAGCGATATATTTTTTGTCTATTGTGGACACCTGGCTTCTTTGCATTGAAATAGATATAATAAGAACTGTCCATTTCAATGATGCTTCAAGCCTATTGACTGACAAAAGCGCGAATGAAGAAATTCTAGTAAGTATTTCAGAAGATTTCAAGACATTCGATGGAGTGTTTTTGGAAGTGTTAATGTTATTTTATATCATAAGCAGTAATATTTTAAATTCGAAGGTTATAAAGATTGTATTGAGTGCAGTAAAAATAAACTATTGTTTGTTAAATTGAAAATTATGTAATAAATTTTTTTAGAAGGGGGCGGGGGGCGCAGAATATGCTTCGGCCTAGGGTGTAGAAATATGTAAATCGGACCCTGTCTAGATTCGAGACCAGTTTATGGTAGCTCGATTTCTCCATCTAGTTCCAAATAAAATTCCTATCGGTAAGCTTGAAGGATAAGGTAGATTCCGTTTGTCACGAGATAAAATGAAGAGAATATTTAACTCATTCCCCCATTTTCTCCTCCAATTTCAAAAGAGTTGGAGCTATGAGGATGAAAAAAGGGTAGGAAATAATTCAACTGATGAGATCTTTGCAACAAGGTATAACATGCATAGGTTTTAAAAAATTTAAAGGAGATTCGAACCACTAATCTGAAACATTGCAGCATGATAATATTTCGTCTGCTTCTATGTTACTTAAAAAAATTGCTACTAATTATAACAAGGATAACGTGCACGCAAAAAATGAATTTAATATCGTCGCAACACGCATGTGTATCAACGAAGAAATTAAACCAATGAAAAGTATCGTTGTAAATATATATACCTAAAGATAATTTCAAAAATATATTTAAATTAGAGAAAGATTGCACAGGAATAATATTTGTGCTAATTTATAAAGCTAATTTTTAGTGTTTTAAAGTGGCGTAGAAATGATTTGTGTGCGACTAGCATTAATCGGGATATTCTTCTTTCCCCAAAAGGGATAAAGAAAGTAGTGATGTAGCAATTGGCGGGAATCTTAATCAGTACTTTTGATATATATGCTATTTGTCCTAAAAATGATTCGCAATGAAGTCATCAAAAGAACCGGAAGAATGAATGATTTTGCTTTCTTTGATAATGATTCTCGCTTATGTGCGAATACCTTTCTGGGCAATGTTAATGACGCTCGGTGTCTAACGCATCCTGAAAATAAAGAGAAGTTAAGGAAAAACTGCTTTCCAGATTTTTCTGATTCCATTAGTGATTGCTAAGTGTCAGCTGCAGCTCTTGTCTAAAGATGTGTATTGTGAATAATATTAGCAAATAAATAAGAAATCTGTCTATAAAATTGTTTTGCGATAAGATGATGTTGAATAATAAATTATTCAATACCTTTAATGCATCAAGCGTGAAATTTATGTTTGTCATTTTAATCACATTATCTATAATTTTCCTATTTTGTGCATTCGACTGGACATTGTTAATGCTGTTATACTGCTCACTGTTGGTTCAAATATGCAGACAGGACCGCCTTATTTTTTAGGCTAATTGGTCTGTAGCCCAGGGACGTTTACATATTTATTATACCAATTTTTTTTTATTTGGAACCAACAAATTTATTTAATTATCATTTTAAATATATTAAAATAAAAATATGATTAGAGCTTGTAACTAGACAGCCATTGATTTCGTGATGCAACATAAACATGCATATCTGTTCAAAAATATTCATATAGAAACAATGTAAGAATATTTTTATATTTATAAGGTAACCGTAAAATTAATCACGTTTACGATTAAGGTTGGTGGTAGCTTGATTGCAGAATTCTATTTTTAAAAGGCGTAGATCTGGAAAATCGTAAAGTGTTAATCGGATTGAGAGATGAAATTTCTAATTTTTCTTCTCAATTATTATTTTTTTTTCAGTTAGATATTTTCGTTGAATCACAGGTACTCAAATTCCTAGTTACGGTTCTGATGGGACAAAAAAAAAAATAAATAGTATTCTTGTTCTTACTGTCGTATTTCAAACAGGAAAACTTTTCGTGGTTTCTTCTCTTTGGTGCAATGCTTTTGAAGGTACAACAACATGTTTCCGAATAATAGGCCTAAAACCCCAAGCTTCTTTCTACTCGGTTAACTGAAATCTTACCTAAACTCGTTTATTTAAAGATGAAATATGATTCAGCAGCAGATTTCGGACGCGCGTTTTTAAAGGGGGAGAAGAAGAAAAAAAATAGAGGGCAATCCGAGTTTCTTTCTTTCCCTCTCCTTATTTTTTTCTTTCTTTCTACATCTTTTCTTTTTCTTTCTTCACTCCTCCCTTCACCACAGACCGGGTGCCACGCGGTGGACGCGTGCGCACTCGGATTAGCAACCTCCCCCCTCTCTTTGGCAGCTGGCACGCGAGCCTCACAGAAGCTCTTTACCTGCTTTTCTTTTTTTGCTTCTATCCAACTATTCCTTAAAATCTACCGCAAAACAACGGCCGTTCCCCCCCCCCCCCCATGGAAGATGCTTGCAGACAGATGGAAAAATCGGAAGTGAGTGGCACGCGTCGGGGGTCTGGAGGAACGAAATTTGAGAGGAGATGATTCTCGCGAAGAAAATGGTAAGGTCACGATGTAGCAGTAAGGAGGAGGAATCGTATGGGTTCATCCCGTAACGATTCGGGAAGCATTCATTCAGATTCGGAAGATTGCACCAACTTGCGGAACAAATTGATGAGTGAAAACCAATGTTTATCTCCTTCCATATTGAACTACATACATGTGCGAACAGGTGCGAAAATGAAATGAAAAGGGAGCGGGGGGGGGGGCTTGGTTAATAATTTATTTGTACGAACCAGTGACATTTTTTACAGTGAATTAACCTTCCAGCAGGAGCGCTTATGCAGGATATATTTCTATTGCGCCTCGTATTACATACTTATATCGTTGTTTTACGAATTTAAGTGAACTTTTTGTTTACATAATCTTTGTTTAGTAATAAATACAGATTACATGAATAAAATAATTACATTTATTTTTGTTAAACAAAACGATACAAATATTAATACGATGCGTTACAAAAGTACTTCGTACATACGCGTGACTGCTGGAGGGTTAAAAAGACTGCTATGCACCGTCTGAAGAAGTTGTGTTTGTACGTGCACTTTATATCCATGAAATTTAGATACGTAGATATTGTATTATTTCTTAACCACATAAATATAGTCAAGTAGTAATTTTTCTATATTATGTCATACATAAAATGAATTATTCCCCCCCCCCCCCCAAAAAAAAAAACGGGACATGTTTGAATTTTTAGGTAATATTATGTGAAGAAAATAAATATTTCGTTAGTTTTTATTTATTAATGAAAAGACACGTGAAAATAAATAATTCATGTGATCTTGAGCATTTTTCTGGAGAACACATTTTTGCTTCAGTATATTTGGCGTAGATTTAAAAAAAAAAAGAATGAAATTCTTGGAAGGATTTTTTTTAATTAACTAGGGTAATTAACGTTGCTTTATAAATTGCGACTGTGTTTTCTAGCTCGTCCACAAATTATTCATAAGAAAAAAAGACCCTTTCTACGTGTACAATAGTGCCGGGCAGACATAGAATATATTCAATAATTCTACGAAAATTCGTATGATTTAAATTATTGGTGTGAAAGTTCAGTTCCACCCAACGGATATCGGTTTAAATATTCACAGTGTTTCCTTCTGTCACTTCATGCAGTGTAAGGAAGTTAGAACTAAGTGCGAGATAGGAGGCTTCTGACCAACTTACATATGTGTGACGTATAGCGCATGTTCCGTCATCACCGGGGTACTAGACATTACCGTAGGATTTTTTTTACTTTTGGCCTCTTCTTGTTTCAAATTGTTATCGTGGGTTGCTCTCTTTTTGAAAACGGGACATTTAGGCGTCTCGAAGCTGTGCTTGGGGACAATGGTGCAGGCTACCAATAAACGGGACTGTCCCGTTCAAAACGGTACGTATGGTCATTAGTCATACATGATGTAGGAGACAAGACAAATTGAAATAAAAAATTCTGGAAATTCCTTAGCGCATGTTTGATATAAATACGTAACTAGCCATATGATTCATGAAAATAAAAATAATTATAAAGGAGGGGGAAAAATCCGATTGCGACTTATGTTTCACATTTTAAAAAGAGAAGTTAATAACAATAGCTATTCTAAAACATAAACATTCTCCGCTCTTCATAAAAATAGAAAAAGTAGGTTTAGTAATTAAACAGATGATATACAGAAGAACACCGGGAATACGAACTAACTGGGCCTTTGTTCGGATTCCAGGGAACTCGGAATATTCGGGAAATTCGGTAAAATACTCTTGATATACCAAACACAGTAGAGTATTGACTCTGGGTGCTCTGCGAAGGTGTACGGAAAGAGCACGCGGCGAATCTCTCGGTACAGTGGCAAACAAGTTGAGGGTAAAAGAAGATATCTGAGTTTGTTTCTGCTAATTAAGGTGCTGCATTGATTCTTAAAGACCAATTTGAATACTTTTTTTAATTTAGAATAAACATTAGCTTTGTTTCTGATACGTAATTCTTATTTTTCCCTTCATTTTTCCTTAAAAAGTTTTCAGAAAATTATAAAAAGATGTTCGGATTATCCAAAATTTCGGATTCCCAGGGCTCTGCCGTAATTCCAATTTTTTCCTCCTACAAATAATGAAGTTAGTTATTTTATAAGCATGTGTGCAGTTATTGTATGTAGCTACAATTCAAATATAAATGCTTCATATGTTAATTTCCATCATATCAAAAGAAAACAATTCACGGATGTTTAATTCGTGTAAACCATAGGATACTGAACATAGAGACTGACTAATGTTTCATGAATATGGCATGACTTAAAAGCGGCTTTTATTCGAACAAAATAGAAAGCCCAAATGGAAAAAATTTATCCCTTTCGGGCTTTCAAAAGGAACATCCTTTTGATTTTATACATTACGGAAAATAAAAGACTAAATTTGAGGATTTTATATTCAAAGCTTCGATAAAAATGTAGTACTTATGAACAAATCTCTCGTTCCTCCCGAAAACGAAAATGTTTGGAAGGAAATAAATTTATTTTGACGGAATAAAGTAATATGGTAGCTATTCGTTATAAGATTAATTACTGAAATGTAGTCTAAAATCCTGCTAGAAGTTTAGTTTTTTTTTATATTGAAGAGATTCCGGGATTATTTTCTAAGAAAGTAAAATTAATATTAAATTCCATCTTCTGTTTTCTTCCCAATTCTTTTCACAACTCATGCAACATAGCCAAGGTCAGATTTCCCATAAGGCCAACCTGGCTATGGCCTAGGGTGCAAATATAAAAGAAATTACAATAAAATTTTTACAAAATTCAGTATTATTTTGGAAAAACCATACAAAATACTGTTTTTTAAGCACATCCATACACATTAGATAAATTGGCAACAATTGTCTATCTCTATAGTTGCAGTGAATCTCTATAGGCGCAGGATTACAGCCTTTGGACTAGGGCGCAGAAATGTCCAAATCTGGTTCTGAATTTAGCATCATTACGATTACAATATACAGGGTTCCCGCTCATATCCGTTACACTCCCCTTAACTTCTAAACGGTGACAGCTTAGGCCATAAAGTTGGTGTCTAGGTATAGTAAAAAGGCTATGCGCTACTCGATGAGACAACTTATAACGCTATCTATCATCAAATTTTGGAATTAGCGGTCCTATCTCGTAAACGGTGAAAGATACGAGAAAAAAGTCGATTAGAAAGTTGTAGAGCATTCTCCATTTAGTACGAAAAGATACCTTGCATAGATTAATACTCAAAACAGAATGTAAAAAATGAACATTTTTTGATTGTGATTTGCAATACTATGGTGTCGTGAAACTCGAGCGAAACGAGAAAAGACCTTATGGGGACACATAAAAGGGCAGGTATATGCGACCCCTCCGCCAACATTGCAAGATCTTCGACCACTCATTACTGATGCTTGCGATCTTGATCAATCTGCCTTAACTGCATTAGCCGTTGCACTCTGCGCGTAACAATTTTTTACATCTTGCTATTTAATTTTGCATTTGTGTAGAAATGGTTTGTAATTTAGAAAAAAAGTTAAAATTTCGATTGATTTTAAAAAATTAAATACTATTTAAAATTTTGAAAAGCCCTTTTTTAGTGGGCACCTATTACCCAAGACGTACCAGATTTGGGAGCTGTTGGTGCAACGGTCTGCACTATGGAACATAGCATTTTGCGCATAACGCTCGCGATTACATTTCACAATTTGCAACAAGCATGGCAGCAGTGGTGTAGCTGAGGGGGGGGGGGGGGGGTGCCCCCCGGGGAGGCACTTGGAACGGGGCGGCAACATCAAGCATGTAGGAAAACAGCTTTATAACTAAGAAGAGCAGCACCACTGGTTCAATTATTGTGTACATAAAAAAATAACTGTTGTGATTAATTCATATTTTTCGCCTTTTTTCGGTAAATTGCTAAAGTGTGAAAGAATATATATATATATATATATATATATATATATATATATTATTTTAAAGTTTATTTAACTTGAAAAGGAAGGACGGCATGTTGTAAGTTCGCCTCGGCTGCAAGAGTTGTAGCTACGCAACTGCATGCCAGCCTGAAAATATTATCATGTAAAAATAGAGCAAACGTTTAAACAGTTGCATTTGCGTCTCTCATGTAAAAAGAGAAACAATGGGATCAATTCATGTGACGTCACAACTGCATGATAAACGTAACTGTGCATGCCATTTGAACATGTAACTAAATGTTTAGATGACATTATAAACATATAACTACTTCACAGTGCGCATGCGCCTGTCCTAAAATATGTCACGCTGTGTTTTCATTGATTGAATTATACGTCAACTATTTTCATTTCTCATTTTTTCTTAAATGCATTCAACTTTGGCTTGTTATAATGCAAAAGAGAATGACGACTGAAGTACATACAAATAAGTTTTTCATGTTTTCACTTAAAAATCCTCAGTTATTAAAAGTTTGTATTGTGGAAATTCGAAAAAAAAGTTTTCAAGTCTATATCATAACGTGTTCTTTTGGGACAAAAGGTTTTTTTACCCCAAGATATTGGTGTACATATTTAGTAACATAAAAAGCAACAAGTAATCTTATATATAATTTAATTAAATGTATTATAATTCAAAATTTTCAATGCAATTTAAAGAAAGGCAGTCTAAAAAACACAAATGATTCTGATCTAAACAAGAAACGTTAGTAAATTTGGTGAAGTTTAAAATTTGAAAGAAAACTCCAAAAAGCATAAAGGGATTTCTAATATTAGAACTAGTGTTATATTATCTAAGAAAATATAAATCAAAAAAGTATTTTAAACAGCAAAAAAAAAAATTTCTCGATATTACGAGAAGCCATTGCTCGATGAGCATTGAATTTCATATTTGAATTATTGCGTTACGTTTATCTCATGAGTTTTGTTGTATTAAAAGCAAATTTCAGTATCTTGATAATATACCTTTCTTCTCTTTTAATAAGGGATTTTTCGAATCATGATGGGTCAAAATTTTGGGACATTTGTCAGATCCCTCACAGAAAAAAATCCCATTTTTGAATCCTTGCCGGGGTGTGACCCTTGATAACGTCCCCTTGTCGGATTCTTATTTTATTTGGCTTCAGTATTTTTGTCGCTCTATTCAGTTAATTTGTGATATTTTTAAAATTATTATCACTGCTTTCTTGGATGTCACTGCATTTTGCGAGCATCAGATACAACGTGTCTATATTAATTTACTTTCATTTGTTTTTCTTAAAATGCAATTTCTTGGTGTTGTTATAGTTTTTTTTTTATAATTTATCTCATGAGCATGTGCTAGTTCCATTGTACGATACGAGAACTGCAGAAGCTTTCCAATATTTTCGCTTTAAATCCCAAAATAAAAGGCTATGTATATTTTTATGTTAAAAATCACGAATTTCCCCCTTTTTTCTACTTATTTACCTTTTTTTTGCTTCTAGCTATATAAACTCTGCCTACAGTTGGTGTTAGAGCCATTTTCATTCGTCGTCGTTCAAGCAAAAGTCAGTAAGTCCATAATAAACCTTTTGGAATATTACTGAGACTGATTAGAAATTCCATTTAATTATTTCGTGATATAAACCTGTTATCTAAACATCAGTAAACCAACCTTTGGAGCAAGAAATCTGAAAAATAATTTTTACTATTTATCCTGATGACTGAATATTAATTAGCTTAAATTGACTATAAAGCAAAACCTCGGCGATCCGAAAAAATAGGGCTGACCTCCGTTCGTATTCGGGGAAATTCGGATTATCCGGAAAATTCGGTAAAATACTCTTGATATAGCAAATGCAGTTGAGTATTGACTTTGGATATTCCGTGAAAAGAGTACGGATAGAGCTAGCCGCAATTCGCATCGTCAAGCAGGTTTATTTCCTTACATCAAAAGAAGATAACCTATTTTGTTTCTACTCTTTAAGGTGCTGTATTCGTTCTTAAATACCCATTCAAATATTTCTTTTAAGTCAGGAATAAACGTTAGCTTTGTTTCTGATTCCTAATTGCTATTTTCCTTCATTTTTTAATAAAAATTTTCAGACAATTAAAAAAGATGTTTGGATTATCCGAAATTTCGGATTCCCGAGGTTCCACTGTATCTCAAAACTTTAGTTTTGGATTTTGTTTGAACGGCGGCTATATTGTTAAGTGATCCGAAATTTCGACGCGCTGTCTAAGCGTAGCCCGTATTTTCGGTCTCCTTTTGCACTTATTTAAACTCTCCAGCAAACCGCACCTCTCGTAATTTCCATTTACACAGAGAGAAACGGCTCATTGCAGAACGCAAAGCGAACGGATGAAAGTGCACAATAAGCTTTGATTAATGGAGAACTAAGCTACTCCCGCTCCGAGGTTTCTTCCCCAATTGAAAAGTTGGTGGCGAAGAAGTAAAGCGGTAGTTTTCAACTCCCCCAAAAGAGTGGCTTTTCTTTCCGATTTAATTCTGCCATAAAAAAGCCAGGAAGTGAAATCAATTTATAAGTGGAGAGGCCAGGTGGAAGCGGGGAGAATATCTCTGATTAATGATGCGGCAGTTCACCGCCGGTAAACAAGATCTGATCCATTGTGACATGGAGTGCTTCAACATGCTTCTCGGACGCTATTCACCTCTCACCCATATTTCTTGCTTCGACTTGTTCGCCATGTCCTCGAAAATCTTTCTTCGGAATAGTGTGATGAGATGGGGGCCCCCTCCCTCCTCTTCACCAATAGGCGAAAAATAGAACTTAGCTGCATGTGTACAAAAATGTGTTCGGCAGAAAAAGTACTGTTGGTATAAGATTGGAACTGTGGTGGAATGTGGAAAGGGCCATCTTATCCAATGCGCTATTTGGGCTATAAGCCCAGGGGCGCCATTGATCCAAGGCTGGCTAAAAATGCATTATACTTATTTTATTTAAATTTTGATCCAGCAAATTTATTCAATTCTACATGTGTATAGGGACATCATAAAATAAGTTAGCAAAAACTGAATCACTTGTCTCTGAAGTAACTTTACGCATTTGTAGCTTTTTCAGCTATAATTTATGTCTAAACGGCTTTGAAATCACTAGTGAAATATTTATCCGATAATTCATGTAGGACACAAAAGTCCGCAATTAATTACTGTTCCACTCTTTTTATCAAATCGTAAGCTGTATTTTTCGCAACCAATAACGAATATTTCTGAATTTTTTTTTTTTCACATCTCGTGGGATTCAGAAATATTTGTTATTGACTGCTAAAAATTCAGTTTTTTCTTCCTCTTTGAAATTTCAAAAAATTGAGATACGTGGTGTTGTTTGTTAAGCGACGAGGTGATACAAGATTATAGAAGAAAGAACCATTTCCTACAATGCTGGTTCTAACAGTCTGCAATCAAATTGTTAGAAAAGAGAGGAGAAAATATCCAAATGAGGCACAGCTGTGAGATTGCTAAATAGTTAACAGAAAAAACCTTCAGCAACATTTCCGAGTCTTTGCTAATTTTAATGAACTCAGTTAAAAAGAAAAATGTGCAGACAAAAAAATTAATTTCGTTTATGGGTCCTTAAATTGAATTTTTTAAAAAATATGGAATCTGAGGAAAGAATTATTCGGAGATTTGTCTTAACATTACATAGGCATAATAAAATTTCATATTCAAAATATGTGCTTTTGCTTGCATCCACTGAGAACTCGTTTCTTTGTTAAATTTTTTAACAAAGTTCTTTTCTGAAATATCCAAATGACTTTTCACATTAAGATGCGAACCTTGGTTAATCACTTCTTTAAATTTACTATTGAATCGTAGTTTACATTTCAGGCATCTTTTTCTTTCTACATATTATACAACGCACGCTATTAAGAAGTGATAAACTATTAGGCCAGTCATTTAATTGTTTTCATAGTATTCAATTGCGAAAAAATTCCATCATACGATGATTCTTTCGATTATATCTTATAAAGTAAATGTTATTAAAGAGGAAATAATGAAATATAAAAAAATTGCACTGACATTAATACGAATATTAGAGTAGTTATCTCCATGAAGAAAATCTCATAAAACGACTGTATCTTAGAATCATGAATTAAATGCGTTTCATGAAACGTGATTATAAACTTCTTCGCGTGCTACGTGATCTCCGTAGAGAGAAAAAAGAATTCCAAACTATTATTACCTCGAGGTACAGGGGATTATCGAGCAAAAAAGAAATCTTTTCCTCGTTCGGTGGTCTGTTTGGATGTAGATCTTTGCCCCTTGTAGTCATAGTAATATCTTAGAAGACACCCAAACAAATGGTCGAGGTGGAAGGGAAAAAAAAGTTTGTGGAATCGAAAAACAGGATATTTTTTCGAGAGTTCCGACGGAAAAGGTCATCTCTTGTGTGCCGTGGACATTCCGGAAGTGGCGAGCATGTCCGCGCGGAAATTCCTCGAACTGGAATGTCAACGGGGGTGATGAAGAGATGCGGAAGCACATTTAATACTCTTCTTGATGGTATCAACGCATCCGAATGATTTCTAAGAAGGTATGGCGAAAGAGACGGGGTTCGGTAAAGAGTTGTAAGGGGGGCAGTATTGCCAAATGGGTTGCATCCACGGGATATTAAATGCATTTCATTGCTTATTTGAAATATGTGTTTTGATATGATCGGAAGTACCAAATTGCCTGCATTTTGAAATTTTATAACAAGCTGTACGATATAGAAATAGGTAGAGCTGCTATAATTCAACGAGTTTTTAAACTTTTATTGTTACGTGAGCTGAATTTCTGATGAATGACCTTCATGTAACGAAACATTGTAGTGGTGAAATAAGCTTTTGAAAGATCTTTTGACCTTTAAGAAATTAATGAACCAAACTTAGATAATTGGCTATTAGGAAAAAATTGGAACAAATTGCTTTCGAAAACTATATAAAAATAGTAAAAATATCCATCAAAGCTAAATTACTACGATATTGCAAGCAGATTTTCCTTTTTTTTATGTTTTATTGTGTTTTTTATTGTTTTTTTTCTTTCGTTTATTTTGCGAGTTTATTTGCTATAAAGAAGTTTATTGATTTTGTTACAAAAATATTTGATGTGTCGTGTTATAATCAATTTGATATATTCAGTCATATGCAAATGGATTAGGTAATAATCCAATTGAAATGCAATTCCAGTTTAAAGACAAAACTCGTCGAAATCTGAATTTTACAAATATTGTCTTATCAGGTCTGAAATACTTGACAATTTTCCTATGAAATCATTTCCATATTTAGACGTGTTTAACGGTACAAACAGCTGTCTACTCCTTTGAAAGGAAAAAAGTCTAATTTTCTCCTAGGAAAAATTATGGCAGATGCCCAATGCAGTGGCGTAGTAAGGTCAAGGGCATAATCTGATTACTTCGCCCTCTCATTATATTTTACAAAAAGTGGTATGAAAGCACTAATGTTTTGTCTCCAGGACGTCCCTTAAGACTGGATACTGGGGCATCAATACCCCCCTTGCCCCCCGATCGCTACGCCACTGGCCAAGTGAGATAAAACCATTTTTTTTGTTTTACTTGATTACTTCTATTCGGTACTTTTCAAAATGGAATTAAATTGCTGAAAAAAATACTTTTTTACATAATAAATTTCATGAACTTGTGTATTTCATCCGTGTTTGGAATTTTATTTTCTTGGCATGAAAACAATAATATTTTCAAGGTTCCCCCCCCAAAAATGAAATTATTATTTTATCTGTAAGTATATTGGCTTCCAAAAATTAAGGAAAAATCAGAAAAATTGTGATTGAGAAATTTCGATTCGCTGGAATTTAATGAAATTTGGCAAAATCAAATCTTGCTTCCCAAACTAGGCACAAAAGATAAAGAATGGGGTTATTTTCTGTCTTGAACATACACGAAATGGAAACATATCAAAACACAGCATCTGAGTTCCATGTGTGGTCACCTAAAAGATGATCACACATTCACTAGCAGGGACGACAGCGATGTTCAATGTTCAGAATGACGGCGTTTATTAACTTAGTTGATAGCAAATCTTATTGCTGTGTCAAGGTAGTTCGAAGGACGTTGAAAGGTTCCAGGGATAGTAAGTAATACGTCTCTTTAGAGCATTCTAAACATGCTCAATAGAGTTCAAGCCTGGCTAACCTATACGTACAATATAACCTATGCTAATTAAGGGAAATTTTAATTGTGAAAGAGTTAAAAATACAAAAATAATAACAAACAACGATAAGGAGTATGAAGCCGGTGGATGACGTCATCAGAGGCCATTCATCCATGCAGATTCAAAACCAGAATAGGTTTTCTGTAGAGGGAAAAAGACTTTAAGGTCTGAATTTAATATGAATTTCCTCTAAGGCCTGAACCTATCCCGGAATATAATGGAAAGAAAAACACTTATCCACGAAGAAGAAATTAAAAACAGTCTTTTAAACAAAGTATGACGCCATCCACCGGATTCTTACTCCTTATCGTTGTTTGTTATTATTTTTGTATTTTTAACTCTTTCACAATTAAAACTTCCCTTAATTCGTATTTATATTTTTGTACTTCGCAGCTTTTTCCTGGATGATGCAGCACTTGCGCACACCAATTAAGTTGCTTCTATTATTTTTTGTCTTGTTAGCTATTCAATCCTAACCTATACTAACCTTACAAAGACATTTCTTCACAAATTGTGCTGTTGTGGTCTAGCATTATCTTTTTAGAATGAAGGAGTCATCCTCAGCACCTGCGAAAGGACCAACAATTTTATCAAGCACGGCGTCTCTATGTAACTGAGCATTAATAGTGCCTCTTGAGACGATATACATCTCAGTGTGGTCATACAAAAAGAAACATGCCTATACATATACACTGGATTTCCTAACAGTGTTTCCAGTTCCCGCCAGATTAACAATCTTCTTGCGTCACTCTCCAAACAAAATATGGAACCTTCAGTAAAGAAAACATTCCTCCATTAATTTCCACTCCAATTGACATGTGTGCTTTCCAAATTAAACCTTTCATTTCGGTGACGTGGTGTGAGGTGTACCACTACTGGACATCTTGTATAGATCTGGATGTATACAACACGCATCATCTGGATGCCCGCCTTCCGATAGCTGCTTCAAGATAAGTTTTGAGGTAGATTGGTGTCGAGGTTCTGTGTCTCTGTTCAAATAGCAGTCATCTGTGGCTCTTGTAGCTCTAAGTCTTTCTCAGCTGTTTCTTCTAGAAGTTGATTCTGTTCATAGACATGCAGTCAACCGCTTATGAATTACAAAAGGGCTGGCATTCAACCAGCTTACTCTGGCTTGCTGTAATTCGCCCAATGTCACGCCATCATAATTCTTCAGATAAATGATATCGAGTCCTCATATCTAAAAAAATGGCTATCTCGAAATTTCATTACGCGTTTTCTACTTGCTGAAACTACGGACACTTTTAAAACCGGTTTTCGATCACGTGGCCAATGACGTTAAACGACAGAAGCTCCACTAATTTGCATATCATATTCTGAAGCAGCATTACTTTTTATGTACTCAGTACTGTGCTATGTGCATGAAAATTTATTTATTTTTGGCGGTGTAACCACATTTTTTTCTGATTTTTTCCTTAATTTTTGGAAACTAGTCTGTTAATAACTTTTTAAAATATCTAATAAGAGTGAAATTCTTTAAGATTCTGTTTTAATCCCTCTAATGTAAGATCCTGTTTTGTAACGAAGCAGTTATCTAGTAATACAAATCACACTCCTTAAAACTCACCATTTTCAATAACTTGGCATTCCATTGTGAATTACATTTATTAGAGCTAAATATCATTTTCAATTACAAATTTTTTAGAGAGATGAGAGAGAGATAATTTACAGAATGACAGCGTAATATATCAATGTACGTATAATAAAATATATTCATTTTTTTATATATCTGTAAATAGTTTATTGCGTTTGTTGTTAAAGACTATTTGTATGTAGCATACTTTGTCCTGGAAATCAACACATGCATTTGCTTAGTCTTGACTGGTAAGTTTAGGGTTACCATACGTCCGGACAGTTCGGATATTCAAAATGTCCGGATTTACGAAAGTGAATGCAGCGAGAGAGAAATTTGGTTGTAATAGAGAAAATCTGACTTATTCGAAAAAGCTGGCGTCATTCCACCAATGATAGAAAATCCATTGTTAACATTGCTTACATTCATTGTTGTGATTGAGCCTCCTTATCGAGGCCCCGTTTCAAATTGAAAAGTAAAAGTTCTGGCAATTTTATTATAATTCTGTTTTTCCTTAACTATAATTTTGAATTACCAAACATTAATAAAGATTGTAGTATCCTTGCATTATGACTTCTTAATCTTTTTTTTTCACTCAAACTCTGTGCTAGTTTTATGAAAGAGGGTTGTTGGTTGTCAGCTGTTAGAATTTTATACTGTGACCCCCTTTAAGGCCCTTCAATCCCCCGGTTGTGTACGGATTTTAACTAAAATAATTATGGTAACCCTTAAGTTAATCTTGGCTGCCTTTTTTTATAGAAATGTGATTAGAGTAACCAGACAAGTAAACAAGAATTTTGTGTGTATATAAATATTTATTTTAAATACCATTTTTTTTGCAAAAATATTGACTGTGAGGTAAAATTTTAAACTAAAGATGATTATATAAAAGAATTAAAATATTTTGTTTTCTACTCGAAAAGCTGACAAAATAACTGTTTTGGTTTGGATCCATAGAGAAGATAAAGGGAGGTATTGGTTAGGCAAGGAAACCATAGGCAAGATTGAAGGTAAGAAAACTGCCCCGCCCACCACTATTACAGTTTATCTCCACACTAAGTCCAAGTCTTTTTTTGGCATAAATTTCTGAAAAATTATTTGATATAAAACGTTAGTAGGCGGTAGTAACTCTCCTTTGTTATCTTTAAGATTTTCCTTTCCTTTTTAAGATTTTGGCCTAAATTATTTGAAAACAAAATTGAGCAATTCAAATCTTGTAGGGTTCGAGGGAAAATACTTATCAACCTAACATTTGAATTTGTTAATTATTTTCAAAATCTACTTCTAAGTTATTTGAATGAAAATAAAACCTTTGAAATTCAGTAAGAAGGATCAAGGTATATAAATGGAGTTAGTACCTTATTTCGCCGTATTTTCTTTAGTCTTGAAAAATCCATTGCCTAATTGAGTTTTGACGTCTAATAACAGCTGAAGTGAATTTAAAACGATTATAGGAGGGATGGATGTCAAAGAGATATACCTGGTGAATGCTGCAAACTGATATCACTGTAGAATGGTAAGATTCACCTAATTTTTTCATTTTTAAACATTCTAAATATATTTCTCTAAGGGAAGTCAATGAACAATATTTTTTTGTCTTTGTATTTGCAGTTTAATTAGTTTAGTTAGACTAACGCCCTGTTTAGAGGGCTATTTTCGGATGGGTCACGTAATTTTGAACTGTGTTCAGATGACACCTCTCCACCAGTAGGAAGACGCTTGGCCCACCACGTATGTAACGTGCAACAAACCTTCATGAATAGCCGATCTTTGTAGGATTCAAATCTACGATCCTAGTAGTTCCTGTCCCGAAATCGAGATTCTACCATCAAACCGTTACGTCGCTCTATGCATGCTTATTTATCTTGCCCAGAATGACACGAAATCGTATAGCTTATTTGTTTTCCGATATTTCATTATAGAGTAAAACTTCGATTGTTCGTCACTCCTTTAACCGCCAGTTTCTGTTATCTGTCATGGTGCAAAAAATATCAACAAGCAAACAGACATCTTTAAAATTTTCCACGGATTACTTTCACACTTTAAGGTATAAAACTGGAAGTGACTGTACTGTATGATGGAGGAAGTGACTGTACTGTATGATGGAGGAAGTGACTGTACTGCATGATGGCGGAAGTGACTAATCGTCGATGGCGGAGGAATTGATATTGATCTGGCACGCTAAACCCAACACTAAGCAGTCGCTATTGTATTATATTATTACAATACATTCCTATGCATTACTGCTCTTTTATTGAAGTTTATATTGATCGTTTTGTAAAATGAAATACAATATGCATATGTTATTCACTTTTGAAGGAATTTATTTCCATTTTCGTTCCAAACCAGCAGTGAAATTACGTTACTGTGCATATGTATTAAGAGATTTCTATTATCCGTCTATTCGGTTATCCGTCACATCTATGGTCTGAATGGTGACAGTTAACCGAAGTTTCACTGTATTAAGAAACGTCTCTACATCCCTTACGTCGATCAATTTGCTTATAAATTTTGAGACATGTGTACAGTATTAAAGTAAGATGGCAATAATCTCTACCATCAGCTGCTAAGCAATTCATGAAAATGTTTCGAACGATTTTCGAAAGTAAAATGATGATTTATCAATTCATATTTCTTGAAACCATTATCATTCTGTTTATTTTTCTGACTAGCAAAGAAATATTCTTCTCTAACCATGGTAACTAACGATCAGTAACTATGGTTTATATGATATCCGTTTCAGTTGTATGCGTGATACGATCAAATTTGCTGTCAGCTGATGACAATATCCTAATGGATCCCGTAAATTCCGTTTTAAGCGAAAAACTGGTATGTCTGGGAGTTTTAAATTTATCGAATGACACAATCTTTCTGTTGTTTTTCAACAGCTTCAATAGAATTTTAAATATCTGGTTACTATTTTATCCTCTTTCTCATTTAAGACTTTTTTTTTCAAGAAAAATACAGGGTGGTCACAAATTATTGGACTCATTTCAAATATTAATAAATTAAACTAATAATGTTACAACTGCATTTTTTTTAATGAAGGAGTAAATAAAAATGTTTTTCAGATAGGTGACGTACCATTACGGAGTTCTAAATTTACTACAGCGAAAGACTTCCATACGCAATGGCTACCGATCGGCAGAAGCTGGATGCGCATTTTCTGGTTTTCTTTTTCAGTTTCTCTTGAATATCTCGAAAAATATTCATTTTTTGAAGTACAGTTGATTTGACAAATTAAAGAGAGTAAAATTCCCTACAAATATATTCTTTTATTTTTTTTCTAGCTTTAATAGTTTCGCAGATAATGACTCTCAAAAATGGGAGGTGCCCAATAATTTGCGACCACCTAAAACCACCGTAATGGCGCGTTACCTAACTGAAAAAAAATTAAATGCAGTCCCATTTTTTAAAAAAATAAACCGTAGTTATAACATTATTAGTTTTTTTAAAATTAATTTTTGAAATGGGTCCAATAATTTATGACCACCCTATATAGTGGAGTTAGCGAACATCTTGTGCTCGTAATTTTGGAAATTAAAGAAAAATATGCTTTATTGGTATTTTTCAATAAAAAAACAAAGTGCTCAAAGGATGAGAGATGCAACTGTAAGAAACTCCTATTATTCTGTCATATAATGAATGAATGCATCGCATCATTATATGACAGAAATAAACCAATCATGCTCAGAAGCAGATGTTCAACGGGAGAATTAGCTGGCATATATATTTATCTATATTTTACATAAACCACTAATATTTCAAAAGAAGTTCTGCTCTCCAATCAAGCTCAAAAAGCTGGAATTGCGTTTAGCGGTCCGTTTCTTTCTTCTTTCCGTTTAATACAGGTAAACTAGTGGCGCTTGCGCATTCCTGTCCAGTTGAAGTGGAGGTCGCATTCAAATTGAATTCGAGATAAATAAAAGAGCAAAGGTCCGGCCAAATCGTAAAATTATGCTCGTAATGCGGTGGCTCTTACCGTAATGCACCATTTGTTGTCCACCATTTGCATCGATTATGTCCGCACGACATCAGACGATCCTGAGGGGACCGTCCTCTCAGTGAGGTGGAATTCTCTCGTGTCGATTAAAACAGGCAAAAGGGTGAGGCACGACTACCTTTTTAACCCTTAAAAGCAAGATTTTTTAAAAACTGATTTAAAAATGTTTTTTGACTTTCATTTCTTGAATAAAACACGTGAAAAATACTTTAAAAAATCCTATTTTCTTTAAGTATGGTTTATGGCTGAAAAACAGTT
Organism: Araneus ventricosus; assembly: GCA_013235015.1. NCBI lineage: Eukaryota > Metazoa > Arthropoda > Arachnida > Araneae > Araneidae > Araneus > Araneus ventricosus. Next base: position 173,417 of record BGPR01000395.1, on the reverse strand, counting down.
GACAACACTGGGCTTTATTTCGGAAAAAAATTTCCTTTATAACATTCTGTAATATTAAACACAGATGAATTTTAATGACTAATAATAAGGACAAGGAATTTCCTTCAACATTGTAGAATAAAATATAGTAGTCTCAAGTGTGCAAAAAATTTTTATTTTTTATCAACACTCAGGCTGCAATCTATATGTTATAAATTGATTTAATAAAATTTTCAGTATATAGCCTATTGACCACAACAGACATTAGAGCTTCAATCTTATTCTCAAGATTTTAGAAGAAAAAATTGGGTGTGTTGATTAAAGGAAATACTGGACATTTAAGGATTAATACTGTTCTTTGATGATAAATATAACAAGATGATAAGTAAAAGAGCACAAGTAAGTTTTTGGCTATTTCCGTAAAATTGGTTATCAGCACAGCTTATTTCATAAATTATTCTATGTGAAATGCAGTATCCAAATCAAGAAGGTAGGTATTTTTCTAATAAACGTTGACATATAATCAAGATTGTAAAGCCATAATATAAATTAATTATGTACTCAAAATTCAAAATAATGGTAAAATTTTAAATCTTCGAAAATCATCAAATACAGCAGATGAAATTCGTGTTTATGCAGAATCTTAAACAAATGATTTGTAAAACGTGAAAGTAAGAAAAATATTCGGGCTGTTACTATGCAACCAAGTCTTTTATTCAAGATTATAGTTTCAGGAAATCAACACTGCTCTGGATGCAATTTAATATTCGAAAAGAGATCCTTACATTTTAAAATTTCAAAACTTTACGCAAATAAACAGCAGAGTCGTATCAAGGAGCCGAGCCGAATCAACAAAATATATCTGAACTCTGCAATTGATACATAACTGAATAAACAGGAATTAACATTTTTGAAGCTTGAAAATGTTTAGGAGGTGCTACCATATCAATCTCCTGCTAAAATATTGAACTCTAAGGATATTCCATAGAGGTTCGCAGGAAGAAACTGCTGAGTTATTGATTTATGGTTCTGGCAAGAATCTATTAAAAACTGCATTCCAGCTCTACTTTCACCTAAAAGAAGCAAATACAAGAAACCTATTGGAAATGGAGGGCAAAAAGATTTAAGTGACTACGTTTAAAAAGAATTTATCACACATAGCGTGTACATATTTCTATCGCTAATCACATTTTAGAAGATTCTATATTATATTTTGTTTTTGATTAAACGAATGTGAGTATTTTGGTCGATTTGAGCCCTTATGACTTTAAAGAAAAAATTTAAATGCGTATCTCGTATTAAATAAAGGTTAAAATGTTGTGTAATGTACCTATTAGAATTGCGTCTATTCATCGATATTTCAACTCCTATATTGAATGTCGCAATGTGATTATTCAGCTGGATAGAATTATATGAAGGCCTTATTTTTCAATAATAATTATTATTATTGGTTTAATATTTTAATTTTTGTCACTTCATTCAAATAACTGGGTAAAGTATGGAAATTTTTTTTAACGACGTTTGTTTTCCTCACGAGTTATTCCTAGTTAACTGTTTCCAAAAGAGTTGCAAATAAAACGCCAAATGCTGCATAGTTAATAGTATTAGTAGTCTTCTGTGTCTGATTTTATATAATTTCATCACGGAAATTTTTTGTCTAAATAAAGCCCAGTGTTATCAGTTGGTAACAAAATGTTTTTTAGTCATAAACCATACTTAAAACAAAATAGGATTTCTTAACGTATGTTCCCATGTTTTATTCAAGAAATGGAAGTCCAAAAACATTTTCAAATCAGTTTTTAAAAAATTGGGCTTTTAAGGGTTAAATAGGGAAAAAAAAATGAAAGAATAAAAGATACGCATCATTCCACGCAAAGTGTTCCCAAGGCCACACACGCTTCCCTTTCAGCTGGTTCCAGTGCGGAGCAACAAGTGCCATGCAGGAAAAGCAACGGAGGAGAGGGGCTGTCTGGATTGTGCAGGGAAGTAAATTTACGAGGAGTCGGAACGGGGGGATGTCTAGACGTCTTCATTCGGTCGTTCCCGTCCGATCATAAATCCCTGCCTCGTTTACGGGCGGCCTTCCACGAAAATAGGCTGAATGCACACGCTAACTCCGATGAAATCGATCAGCAAGGAGTCATCGATTATTCCAGGCTTGACATCCGGACAGAAAGTGGGTAACAAACCCACCCCCACCCCCACAAGAAGAATTTTTCTCAGACCGACGCATCACTTAATGTAAGAGTATTTTCATGAATGGTGTTTATTAGCCAAGAATTAACCCATTATAAGCCAAAGCTCTATTATTTCACCTTTTCAAAAAATAATTACATTAATATGATAAATTGAATAAAACTGAAAGAAAACGTTATTTCTGAAATTTTAAAAATAATTGATTAATTAATTTTTAATTAGAATTAATTATCTTGTTGATTAGAAAAATGATTTTTATTGGATCCGTACCTTTTATAACAGTCATCTCAACATTCGGATGGAACAATAAAAGCTTAAATTTGCACTGTTTAAGTCAAAATAATTAGAAAACAAGCGTCCCAAAAAAGGGAAAGTGGCAGATAATGGGTTAAAAGATAGCGAATATTCTGCATGATTTCTGTTTCCGGAACAGATTTACTTTCAATCGTCAGGAAAATTAAGGCTTATAAAAACATCATGGAAAGAAAATTGATTCAATTATCAAGAAATAATAAAAAGAATCAACTATGCTTTGTTCACTTTATGCTTAATTGATCGGATCTGAACAGGTTTCATTTTTTTATTAATTAAAAAGTAACAATCAGAATTAACAGCGAAACCGGGCCTGTAGGGCACGAAAATACAAGCTTTTAAAATAAGTTCAGGGGTCCTAATGGACGAGCTGCCACTGCTGATTTCACTAAAACTCCTCAGTGTATGTAGGTTTGGTGCTCGTTAAATCTGACGTCGAGGATCGAACGTCCTCCCAATGGTGTAGCTCAGAAATTTGAAGATGCGAGTGTCGGCTAATGTGTACTCCTTGTCATCTGGCCACGGTTCAATACTACTAGGTCTACCCTAAAATAGCTCCCGTCTGTCTTCAAGACAGGATATTGATCAAGCTAATTCTAAACAAGCAATTCTTATTTTGTACCTGAACTGCGAGTACGAGAACAGCAAAGAGTAAATTAACCATATTTTTCTTAAAAACTTCAGTGAGCTTATATTCATCCAGTCTTGTATTTTGAAAATGAATCTGATGAATATGCACGATTTGTGTCTTTCTGTACTGTTGATTAATAAAACTCAATGGATATTTAGCTTTGTTTTCACGATTTGCTCACCTTACACCTTTTTTAAAATCCCATTTAAAATAAGCTTTAGCTTATTCTTGATAACTTTTTAATAGCTTGACAATATACGACGATATATGTACATTAAATATACATAATTTAATATTTATGTGGACATGATTTATATTTTCATGACGCATATTTTGCTTTTCTTTCGAGAAATTTGTTTACTTTGAGTAAACTAACTATTTAATCAGGTCCGAGTAGGAAGTTCGATATTTATATTCCTTCTCTAACGCAGCATTTTTTTTTCACTGTATCATTTGCCAAAAATAAATTTGTCACTGTGTTCTCATTCAAATTCAATTTCATTTCCGGACAACTTAAATAAAATGTGGTAAAGAGGTTTTAACGCTGCAAGTATCACAATGCATTCAGATGCATTTGAATGGATTTTATTGAAATTTAATACGTTTAAAGAAATCATCTACATTTCTAAAGAAAAATTACCATTATAAACAAATATTGCATTTATTACTTTATATAATTTGCAAAATAAGCAATCATGAGCAGTTCTCGAAACTAATGAATTATTTTTCATTCATTTATTTTTTTAAATTTCAAGCTGTTCTGTAGTTCATTACTCCACAAATGGAACTTCTACCGACATGGAAAATTTTCGACTCAATTTAAATTCATTCGAAATGCCATAGTACAGGCCTATGGCACGATTAAAAAACGCAAACGATAATTTTTGAATTAGCAACAACTTCTGTTTTACTTTCCACAAGATATCTGTTCCTTTAATATGCGTATTATACATGCTGCTTCAGCTTTAAAAATAACTTGCATTATAATTGCTTCAAAATAGAAAATTCATGATAAATTTACATATAGTTGCACCAAAGGAAGTCTTCACGAAATTGCTCAATAGTCCAATATTTAACAATAGAGAAAAGATTAGTTGAATCTTGAATGTTAAAGAGGTGCTGACTTAGTATATTTGAATATTTTCTTCCCTCTTAATGTAACTTCAAAATCAAAATGTAAAAAAAATTGCAATTTCTCAAGATTACTTGTGATGTATTTTCCAAGGTCTCTGATGGTTCCAGTTAGTTGCGAGTTGGATAATAACAAGCGAAGTTAGAAACACTTTCAGAACTTATTCAATAACGACTATAACGAATTATACTGTTCTTCCTTACAAATCTTACAAGGTATTTTTAGATATTTATTAATTTATAAGTATGCACAGGCTCACATAAAATATAAAGAAATCATTTTTTGAAGCCTGTTAAGAAACATGTGTAATGTATGAACAGGGTCGTCTTAACAAATTTGAGCGCCATGGTCTAGAGTTTTTTGGCGTCCATTAGAACCGTAAGTAGGAACTTGAGCACCCATGGCCCAAAGAAAACACCTACCTAATAAAACAAATGAGGAGCAAAAAAAGGGCGGGGGAAAGTCATCTTCTCTCTGATTGACGACTTGCAATTTGGGAAACCAAAGCCTTTCTATATTTATAATTTAAAAAATTTGCATAATATCATCATAATTAATTTGTAGGCACCTTTGATCAATGGCTCCCCTGGGCTACAGACCAGTTAGCAAAATGGATAAGACGGCCCTTACGAATAGAATCTACATTGGCGGACTTTTTTAAACTTGCGTCCTGTTTTCATTCGATTCTCTACTTTTGCAAGCTTCCAATCGGCAAAGAAAGTCATATACCAATATTCTTCTCTTTCTTTTTTAGTTTATAGCTGTCTAGACAAGCGAAGATGGTCAGTGTTTTTGAATTAGGTGAATTTTAGAACGCAAACAAAATACTTTTAAATGCCTGCAGCCATGTGCTAGAAACTGCTCCATATTTGAAGGAGGATTTGATCATCTTTCCACATGAATGAAATCGTTCAGAATTGCCCCAAGCATTTGATAACGCACGGGAAAAATGCTGTGAAATATTCAAATTTTCACACTGACCATGATCGAAGGCGAAAATATTTTTCTTTAGAGGAATGTGAGAAAAATTTCTGAATTTGAAGAGCTGCATAAAATAACTCTGAATTTTCAAAATAACCATGGCTGATTTATAAGCTTTATGGTAATACTATCGGATGAAATAATTCCTGGTTTCTGATTTAAAGGAATATAAATAAAACTCAGATAAAGATTTCCCACTTTGCATGCACCTTTGGGACGAGGGTTGCAAATGAAAGAAGCATTTTCCAGAATCATAATAGGTTTGATTTGGCGAATTGTATTCGACCGCAAACTGCATGTATTGACAAGATTTCTATTCCACTGTATTTACACATATAAATAAAATAAGAACAGATTCATATAAACCAGTGAAATAAAGAATAAAGCAATAACTTCAGATATCATGAAAGCAGCATTTTGGATTTATTTCTTCGGGAAAAAGAAGTGTAACACATTGGCAAAATGAGAAAGAAAAAAAAAATTGATTCTTTATACATCATTTAATATGATGAAGATAGCGGGTAATACATTTCTTTTTCACTCAAGTTTTTTACACACAGACAAAAAAAAAGAAATTAAATTTTTAAGCAAAGCTATAATATTATGAATCTAAAGCGGTAGCTATTATTATTCATTGCAATGCTTTGAAAAATATATTCCGTAACCACAAACTATTTCTAAAGACTCTTGTTGACTCTTCCACTGCTTTATGCCAAAGGATGACGGCTCATACGTAATCCAGATACATCCAGACGTCGTATCAAAGGGGTTAATCATGCTACCATATCCGGAATAAATTTTCTTTTATAACGCACGAAGGACTGCGATACTGGGTAGTGATGAAGAAGGTGTACAATAATAATGCTGATATTTGATCACTCTATCAAAGGGTCAATTTTATTAAATCGTAGAATTTATTTATTAGTCATTTTCATGTTAGTATAATTTTACATACTTTTAATAAAGATAACTACGATTTCATAAATAATAATTACATATGCTACAATAATATTTAAAATGTTTTGATTTAGCAAATGTATATCTTAACTTAAAAATTAATGTAATATATATTCCAGAATTCACTGAATAAAAGAAAATATACTGAATAATATAAAATATGCCCTCTATACAATGAAATGTAGTTCAGAAAAGCTTCCCCAGATGTATACATGCTTATTCCAATAATTATTTCGTCAAAAAAGATATTGTGTTTTTCTCAGTGTAGTCATTTGTGTTTTAAATCTCAGAAAATAATGCTGATAGGTGATCAATCTATCAAAAAGTCAATTTTATTAAATCGTAGAATTTATTTATTAGTCATTTTTAGTATTATGTCTATTTGTCAGTAGAATCCTACTTTTTGGTCGGAGTTTTAAAGTTTGTTATTTCATTTACAACATGGAGTAAAAGAATGTCTTTTTAGTTTTGGCAATGAATCATAGATGCTAATCGCAAAACAAATAAACTGTTTGGAAATCTAAACAAAAATTACAGTTAATAAGTTGAATGCAAAGATCACATGCACACACGCACACCGATATTTATACAAAATCCCTGGAGAATCCATTTTCAAAAAATAGATTCCGATTTCAATGTGGAAGAACAATGACGGAGAACTGATTTTTCTGGAAGGCAATTAAAGCAGTTTTTTAAGATAAGCTCCTCGTCGTTAAGGCAGAAGTCACCAAGTTCGCAAGCAACTTTTGATGGACTACTGCAGTCAATTAGAATTTGCAATCAATTATTTCGTCAAAGAAACGTGTTATCTAAACATCAGAAAGACAACCGCAGGAGCTGGAAACCTGTAAAATAATTTTTACTATTTATCATAACGAAAAAAATTAATTAAGTTTAAACTGACCACATCTCGAAACTATAGTTTTGGACTCCTGCCTGAATGACGACGAGTATCTTCCATAAAATTATTGTGATATGATTATTTTTCCCAATCAAGGAATCTTTTTTTATTATAACTAAGTTTCGCCTCTCTTTTCTTAGTAAAGTATACTTACTACAAAGGAGATTTTCTACTTAGAAGTGACCACTATTCAAAGCCATATCATCAATCTCGATTTGCCCAACTTTTCTTTTTTTTTCTTTCTCCTCCCAGGCTAAACCTCTATTTCTTCCAATCTACACGAATTGTCATGTTTTCATAATTTCGGCGGAGTGTAGGGGTGTGGAAGAGAGGCAACAGGTAGCGATGCAGAACATCACGTACCGAAAAACAAGTTTCTGGACACCGAGGCTCGAAACCCCTCCCGATATCATCCCGTAATAAGGCATCCACCCGGAGTCATCGATAAATGGAGAATTCTAAATTGAGGTGCGTTATCGGCTTTTCTGGGGAGGATTACGGATGGTCATTGTCTGGTTAGTGACACCATTCTCGAGTGAAATTCCATTCTGCCTCAAAAGAAGTCGGGTGGACACCATATTTGGGAACTCTGCTCTGTCTGAAAGAGCCGAAGCCTTTTATCGCACAAGGGGATGAAGAAAGACTATTTTGTTTCCTTTGCTAAGAAGTGAAGTATTTTATGAATCTTAAACTCCTGATGGAGTTAATAAAGTTGAGAGAACCACACATTAATGTGTATCCGTGCTACGTGAAAAATAATGACATGTATAACGACCTGAAAATTAAGGTGACCAACTTTTAACCTCCAACAATAGGAGGCACAAATAAATTGAAGCTAAAAAATGTCATAAATAAAGGAAACAATTTAATCAATTGCAACAAATAATACAGAATACACTATAATATGATAGATGCACAATAAAAACATTTGCAACATCATTTATTGTACACTTTTTGAGGAAGGACAAAACTTTTAAAAGGAAGACGGTTGGCACCTTATGAAAATAGATCATTCCAGAAATTGTCTAGGAACTTCTACCAAATCAAGAGTCGTCCTAATCGAATCATCAGCTGTCAAACATTCTTCGCCCACAATGAAGGGAAATATTCATACCCATATGTGATTATAAAATAGACCCTCCCCTCAAACCACCGTAATTTGAGTAAGTTTAAACTGAAATCTTTTATTTCAAGTCTTTTACTGCAAGCTCAAAATTTGTCAATCCTTTTTACAACTCATTCCTAAACCTTATACTAAGTGTCTTCTACAGCCAGACTTAAAATGCTCTTTAGCTGTATTTCCGAGGTTTTCACAAGGTCTGTTTTTAATACTCAAGTTGAGGAAAAGTGTATTAGTACTGGAATGTACATTCAGGAAAATTCCCCAATCCTCAAGCGGCAAAAATTACAAGTTTATCGTTGTGGTCTTACACACACAGACACACACTGTGAAAGATGCGACGGCAAAATAGCAAGGAAAGGAGGATACAGGACTAAAAGGAAAAACTTTAAATCTTTGTCGAATTTTAAGTCTTTTTGAACATAATTGTTATAGAGACAAAAGGGTGTGGTAGTATGGTGGCAGAGTCGTAACTTGACGATTGGATTTCTTGTGTTCCATTATTGATCAGAGATCTAGGGTGCATGCTGGTCTGGTTTACATTGCATATGTGTATGTTGAATGTTGATGTAACATGAAAGTTTAGTTAAGTTTAGTTAGGAAGTTAGTTTAGTTAAATCTAGTTACATTAACATCCCATTTTGAAGCCACACGGAGCTAATTTGGGACGGACCTAATTTCGAGCCGTGATCAGATGATGAGGATTGCACCTGAGCTAGCATTACCCACTCTTAAACTTCCATCTCACACCAGCGGGAGGACATTTGACCCTTGATGTCAGATTTAACTGGCATCAGGCTCGCATACACGACGTATCTTAATCTTTGGTGGAATCGGGTATCGAACATGGAACTCTCGAAGCCGAGACCTTACCACCAGGCCACCGGACGCCTTGTTTCAACAAAGAGTTGCCACACTGATAATAAAAACAACCAGGCTTTTCCCAAATGATTACGTAGCTATTATAAAAGCGGTGCACCTAAAAATCATCTAAAAGGCGGTTCTAATAAAAGAAAGTTATTATAAAGTTCCAGAACACAAATAGTGGAATAGTTCTTCAGTGAAGAATAGGAGGAACTCTATCATTTCATTGTTTTTTTCTTCATTTGTTTAGCTACCTAAAGATTTTTAAATTTAAAATCAACGTGCTTTCTTTGTTGTTATTTTTCTCCAGAAGAAATAGTAGATACGTGATAGCCGCCTTATTATATAAACATATATATATATATATAACTCTTATATATATATATATATATAAGAGCAATTTTTTATGAGCATGTATGTTCGTTTTTTTATGCACGCTCAGACCGTTTAACTTATAGAGACCAAATCTGGCACAGTGACAGATTAGCACAAGAGAAAGCTAATACAAAAATTTTTTTTTGAAAATTTGAATTAGATTTTTATTTATTTAATTTTAAGTGGCAAATTCAGGCATTTTTTTACGTTTTTTATTTTTTCGTCATTTCGTTCGAATACGCACAAGAAGAAAAGTTATGTTTCCGGTGTTTGATTTATCAGTTCTTGCCTTTTTTTTGTTTGTTTATTTCTGCTTATTATTCTTTTTGACCTGTATTTTTTTCTCCATTGTTATTCAAATACACGCAAAAAGAAAAGTTATGTTTTTGGTGTTTAATTTATCAGTTTGTTCTATCTGTATTCGTTTATTTTTTTATTTCATTTTATTTTTTCTTTTGCAAAATAAAATATTAGGCTGCCATGTTTTACTCTATAAACATCGGAAAAATGATTGCTAATTTTAAAGTTGTACTAGCCGCTCTCGCCGCCCTCCGGGCAGGTTCGCGGCCAACATCCACTTTTTTCAGCACTGCCCTTGCCACCTGGCTGCTTCGAGGCTCTCGGCCACTACTTTTTCCAGCTTTAAATACTGCATGAAGATCAGTGGAACAGACCATAAAACCATAGCAGATTTCATATTCTTTTTAGACAACAGAATCCTTTAAAATTGTAAAATCTTTCAATAAACCTCATCTAGTTGTAATGTTTTGTATAACTTTTCAACGAATTTCAATATTTTCGACACGCAATTGTGATGGAACTGTTGAGATCTATATATTTAAAATAATTTGGTAAAACCTTCAGACAGTTCGCCAGCCTCAACCACTCTATGGATTTCGATAGTTTTTATTTCATACTAGCAGTATGCACACGGTGTTGACCGTGGAATCAGGACTTCAAAAAAAGGGCGGGGGGAATGCCCACAATGACAAGAAAAAGTTTTGAAAACAAAATCAAAACAAAAGGTAAACATTACTGATTTCCCCGCTTATTTTTCTTTGCGATAATGGCATTTATCAAAACAGAAATGTAATATTTTTGCTTTTACCTCTCGACAATGAGGTGAATGTAATGACGTCATGAAAGACGTCTGCCGCGAAGAAGGTCACGTTGCAACAACGCATTCTGGGATGGTCCGGAGAAGCTCTCACTGTTAAATTTCGCTAGCGGAAAAACTGTTTGAACCGATCAGGGAAAAATTAATTTTAAAAAAACGAAAAAAGATATTTTAACAGTTCTTGTTTCAAATCCGATATAAACGTTCTATTTATAAGCTGAAAAAAATTTAAATTATAGAGATGTTAGAACGTCAGATGCGATAATTTAAAGAAATCTTTATTAAAAATTACCATAAAAGTGACTATTTTTCAAAAATTTCTCAAACTTCAGTAAATTACGTTAGACGTACGAAACAAACTTCATTAGAACGGAAATCGTTTGTTCTTTCCGATGGTGTAACTGTTTTTTCCGTACAATTATTCGAAGCCATGTTATTGAGAAATGAGTGCGAAAAATCACCCAAAAAGACACAAAATATTAAATAAAAAAATTTCTAGATTAAATTTCAAAATTCCGGCTTCGAGGAGCATTCAGTCACCATTACGACTACGTGTGTGCCAAATTTCATGGCTGTAAGTGCGATAAATTCGTCTGGACATCACAGACAAACAAACACACACAGACACACACACGCACACAAACATTGCCTTTTATAAGTATAGATGAATGCCTATGACGTCTAGATATGTTATCAAGAGTCACCTGCCCCACACCCTCCATTTTAGAACGAAATCGAAAAAACATATAGAGAATGTATGGAGGAGAAATACTTTTTCGATTTTGTTCGAAAATGCTGGGGTGGGGGGCAGGCGACTCTTGATGACATATCTAGACGTCATAACCTTTCAAATGAAAAAAAAATGCCGAAATCGCTATAGTGGTTGAGGCTAGCGGACTCGTTGAAGCTTTTCACCAAATTATTAAACCTTTTAGAAATCCCCCAGCCCCAACCACCCGACGGATTTCGACATTTTTTTTTTTTTTTCATTTGAAAGGTTATGTCGTCTAGATATGTCATCAAGGGTCGCCTGCTCCACCCCATTTTCGGACGAAATCGAAAAAAAACATATAGAGAATGTATGATGGAGAAATGTTTTTTCGATTTCGTTTGAAAATGGGGTGGGGGTGGTGGAGGGGAAGGCGACCCTTGATGACATATCTAGACGTCATAACCTTTGAATTAAAAAAAATGTCGAAATCCGTCGGGTGGTTGGGGCTGGGAGATTTCTACAAGTTTTTTCCCCATATAAAATGTACAGAGACTTGTTTTTTCTATTTCATTCGAAAATGGGGGCGGGCAGGCGACCCTTGATGACATATCTAGACGTCATAGCCTTTCAAATGAAAAAATAATTGTCGAAATCGGTTGAGTGGTTGAGGCTGGCGGACTCGGTGAAGGTTTTTTAACCAAATTATTTTAAATATATAGATTAATTTTTAAACGGTATATTGTTTAAAAGTTTAGAATAATTTTTTTTTCGAAACTTCTCTCGATTTTATTCAAATCATACTTTTTAAGGTAATAAAAAGCTATAATTGAAAGTATTAATTCAACAAGAAAGGATTCAAAGAAGATTTATATTTTTGGGGGAAGGTCAGTGACAATATTTGTTCAAAAAAAGAAAAAAAGATGAAGGCGGGCATATGAAAAAATGTGGATCCCGAGCAACTCCGGGTAATCAGCTATAAGGTAATAAAAAGGCTAAATTTGAAAGTTTTAACTCAGCAATATAGGATCCAAAGGTGATTTACGTATATTAGTGAAAGTTAGTGACAATATTTATAGAAATAAAAAACACCGGAAGAGGGCATATATGAAAAAAATATGGATCCCAAGCAACGCCAGGTTATCAGCTAGTAATTTATATTATTGTGATTTACTTCGCGATATGTGAACGTAAAGGATAGAAAAATCATGTAACACGAGAGACTGAATCTTAGAGAGTGACGGTGAAACATAGAGAAGAAAGGAGAAGTTAAAAGATATAAAAAGAAATTTCTTCAAGAGGTTTAACAACTTCACTTGTTGTAAGAGGGAAAGGGAAAAGTTACAGCATTTTCTCTCTCATTCTGAATACGAGAACACTTTGCGATGCGGAAGAAATATGGTAGAGATATGAAAGAAATACGTAAAAAGAAAAATGTTTGGTCATCTCAAGGATTTCTCTTATGGATTGAATCAATCTTTTGAAACAAACATCGAAATCAGCTCATTGGCTGATATTAATGCTGTGGAAGTAGATGCTTATCAAGCTCTATATAAAAACAATACGTGATTAAAAAATTTTTGTCATTAGTAACAAATAAAGATAGTAGGCAATTAACAAGTGCAGCAAGTTATTCTACTAAATAAAACAGAGTTTTGAAAAAAATAGTCTTTATTATGTGTCTTTTCATGAGAATCTTTGTTGATCCATTCAAGTTCATAAAAAAATTGAGTCAGTATATTGCTTTTCCCTTTTCTTTATGGTGCAATGCGCTTGTAGACTTTTCATGATTCAAATTTAAAAAAAAAAAAATTAATTTTCAAGTGGTGTAGAAATTTTTTCCCCTGAAGTAAACCGGCGAAAATCGTGAAAAAATTTATTCTAACAGCGATAATGGCTCGGAGCCAAAACACACTGTTAATTTTTTTTTCAATTTTATTAAAGAGAACTCGATTAGCGATCTTGAAAACAACTGTTTAAAAAATAATAAAACTGTTTAAATAAATAATAAAACTGTTTAAACTAATATAACTGTAATAACTAATGTAACTGTTTAAATAACTAATAAAAAAACAACTGTTTCTGGATGGTAGTGTCAGATGTTTGAATATATTTCAATTGACAGGGTTGGTGAAAGCAGACTGCCGAGCGCAAAAGACTTCACATTACATACTTTAAAGCATTGTTAATTTGCGTAAAAATTTCAAATTAAACTAATTATAAACAAGATTGGTAAAATCAGAATCCCAAAAATGAAACATTTAAAATCTTGAAAAGAGGTTCAACAATAAGGTAAGTTTCCTTGTTTCTTTTCTTTTCTTTGTTAGTATGCAATAACATAACTCATAAATATATTATTTATAATTTTATATTTAACATTGCGGAATATAAAATGGCTATATATAAAAACACCTTTATTCCACTCCATGGACGAGAACTGTTTCCCTCCCCTTTTATTGGAGAGAGAGTGAGATTTTTCGTTCTCTCTCGAGCCATCGCATTCTCATGCATATCAAATAATTTTAAATAAAACAAGTTGAAGAATTCAACAAGAATCCAAAGCTCTAAATTTTGCTTTTGTAATAAGCTATAGAGAACGAAAATAATCCAACGGAAGAGAGAAACAACAACAATAATAATCCTATGCTATTCATATTTCGAAAGTCAGCTATCAGTAGGGTTGCCAGACGTTCCGTATATATGGGACTGTCGCCGTATTTCACTACTCAGTCACGTCTCGCTATTTGTCCCGTTTTCTTCCTAAACTCTACGTGAGACACCGGGAAGAAAAAGAACGTACTATTGCATATTTCGTCGCTTAACAAGCAACACCACCAATCTCAATTTTTTGAAATTTCTAAAAGGAAGAAAATACTCCATTCTTCGCAACCAATAACGAATATTTTTGAATTTTTCAGCACCTGATGTAAACATCAGACCACATGTTCCCACCGCACGTGAAAAGATATTTATAAATATTCATTATTGGTTGAGAAAATCTAAGTATTGTTAAGCGACGATCTTGTTAAGCGACGATTTATAAGTAAGAAACATCGATATTGGCAACACTGAGATTGTATTCAACCAGTTTGTACATCTAAAAGATTATTTAGAGAAAAATAATACCAACCGAAACTGCGAAGCAACTATGAAATTGAGTATGGAAGAGAAATGGCTGAAGTGTTTTGCAGATACAAAGTACATTGATCAGAAGACCTGTCTAATAAAGCTATTGCGGATACGTGTTTGCCTTTCCAGCCCACAATGCAATGTGGAGAGAATATTTTCCCTAATGTCAACTCAATGGTCAAACAGGTTGTCAGTGGAAACAATTGAAGCAATTTTGATTTGTCATTATAATTTTAAAATGTCTTGCGCCCAATTGTATAAATATGTGAAAGAAGAAAATGTTATAATTAAGAAAGTAAAATCAACTTTAAAATATGTCTGGGTTAAAAAGGATTAGCCTCATATCTTTTTTATTATTCTACGTATTCTCATTTTATTAGACTGCTCAAACTTTATTGATTTTTTTATCAGAGTTATAAGGTATAAGATTATTGTTTTAAATGCAGAATGATTTTAAATATAAAGTTAGAATTGATAAGAAGACAAATATTATTTTAAAAAATAGATATTTATCTACCGAGAATGTAAACAGCAATATATAGCGATACAAGCGATAAGCGAATAGTCGATGTTTACAATTAATCTGGCGTAATAATGTCATACTATTACCACAACTCTGTTATTACAAAAATAATATTTATAAATAAAATTGGAGCCTTATAGAGTAAAATAAACCATCACCTACCCAGTTTTTTAATGTTTTATTTATTTAGCACTTAAACGTCTCGTAACATGCCTGACAATTATGGCAACCCTAGCTATCAGCTTTCTAGACAACCTGGCAAAACGAAACTAACCCAATTCATTACAAATAAAAATTTCCTCCCAAAATGAACTGAGAGTGACGCAAACAGTTTCCCTCTAATACCCATCCAGCAAAGCTATTGATCCACGTTATGAAAGAAGCAGTTATGAGCGATGGGATACGGAAGCAAAACATCTACCGTTCTACCTTCAGGTCCTGAAGCAACATGTTGCGGCTTGTGTGAGGGAGGAAGCTTTCTGCTTCGACGTTTCGGCGGCGTATTGTGCGTGGGAAAAAAGAGGAGCGATTTCGTCACGTAACTCTTCTTACCTCATTTCGTTCTGTGTCCGAACACGTCGAAAGAAAAAGGTCATTATTGACACACCGTGATGGGTAATTGCTGTCATGCCGATTCAAGCCTTTTCAGGTTTAAGGACAATTTATCGTCAATTGAAAAAACTGATTTAAGAACTGATTGCTGGTTTTATTTGTGTTACTATGAGATGAATGAAGACATCGACTAAGTCGTAGGGATTGAAATGTTTAAAATCTTTGTACTTTGGATAAAAAGCTTGTGAAATAAATGTGAAGTATTATGAGGTACAAAGTTCTAATCTGATGACAGACTGGATTGAATCAAAAGGGTTGGATTTTTTAAAAAAAATTCGTTTGCATTTGAATAGTTGGCTCTTTTTTGTAAAACTCGTGCTGATTCAAGGACTTAGAAGTGAAAGAACAGTTTCTCTTTCTTAGTATTTTTAAGCATTTGAAAAGTAGATAAATAAGAAAAGGGTTTTAATTCTTAACATTTTATACTGGGTGAATTATTTAACCAAGATTTAACAAGATAATTAACAAGTAAATGTAAAGTATTTTTCTTATTAATATATTTATATTAATAAGAAAATAAGCTAATAAGGGATATTTAATACATTTAATTTCTTATTAATACATGAAATTCCTGTTCACTTTATGAGTTAAACAACCTATGGAATAACATGTTTTTTTTTTTATCATATACATAAAATACCTCAATAAATAAATAAATTATCATTTAATTCACTCTGAAGAATTTCTCAGTGTAGTTTAACGACAGGAAAAGTGAGATAGGGAAAGAAGGCAGATGGGAAACTAAATTTTTTTTTCTATACAAATGAATTTCATGAATATAGCTACGATAATATTTCTTAATAGATATTATTGATTAGATTGTTAAATAGTATTGCATCTGTAGGTTCCTATGAGTTCACATAAAAATAGGGAGACACTGATTCCTGGTCATTTTCTTTTATTAACACTTTGGAGGCGGGAAACGTAAATCTACGTTTTTCTCAAAATACCCAAAATCAAAATTTTAATTCAAGTATTTGACTTGCGTACCACTTTAGATAAGTTGGGCATATTAATAGATGTCTGCGGAAATACGTTCATTTTTTTTTCTTTTATGGTATAAACATTGTTAAGGGCGAGCACAGTTACGGTTTGTCTCTTTTTTTAGATTTTGCATTTAGTTTGTATACCGCACATAAAGTGTTAATTAGTTAGTCCACTGCTAATTCAAATGGTATTCTTACCTTTGTCAGGAAAGCAGCTAAACACACGTATTGTAAGGAATCAAAACTATCTGATTGAACGTCTTCTCATTTGTGTGGTGTGGAAGTACGAAGCGACGAATGCTGCTTCAAGAATTATTTAACCCTTTAAAAGGCCATTTTTTTTCTAAAGTAGTATAATAAAATAACTTTGGGATTGAGATTAATTTAAGAAAAGAAATTCATTTAGCTTAGTGGATGATATTAATTTTTGTTAATTAATTTTATTAATTAATAATTAATTACCGAGTCAAGACAATTCGTTATGGTTTGAGATAAGAAATTGGAACATCTAAGTTTTTGTTTCATCGAAAAATTTGACAAGATCATACGACAACCTTAAAAACTGCGTTTAAAAAATGAAGAATTTGGTGGGAATTACACTTCCCACGGGTTTAGAAAGACTTAGTTAAGGTTAGAAACTAGTGGATCCTTCCCTTGCAGCCCTTGAAAAGTTTCAAAGTAGGATTTTAACAAACCAACCAACACCGTAAGAGGCGGAAGTTTTTCAGGAGAGTTAAAAATGGGGAGGGGGCGGGTGAAAAGACCTGTCTCAAATTAGGGGATTTTTATCTCATTTATTTGCCGCTGGAAAAGAAACACCTAATCTTAAAAGAGTAAAACTCAGAAATATGAAATTCAACCAAGAATTAAATCAACTATAAAGAAAATTTGTAATTTAAATAAGCGACTGAACTTCGCTGAAATTATTGTGATAAAAATTTTAAAAAAAAACAGTAAAGAAAATAACTAAAATATCCTCATATGAATAATTTTTCAAAATTCGATTGAGAATCGTATCGTATCGAAAAATCTGCAATTTGCATAAATGTGATTTAATCGATAACTTTTCTTTCGCAGCGCTGACCGAATTCGGGGTGCGCATACAGTTAGTTGGGACCTGTTATACCGTCACGCACTGCTCTTGGGGAGAGTGTGGATTTCGGTGCCTGCTGAACATCCTCCCCGAGCAAGAACATTTCCGTCGGAAGGGAAGCATGACAGCAGCAAGTAAGGAATAAAGTTATGGAGAAATGATTGTGACCTCCAATTAGAGGGGGCAGATGACGTCCGAGCAACATGAGCTGGAAATGATTCGAAATCTCTCACGCGATGTCTCGCTCTTTTCGACTCGCTTTCTCTCTCTCTCTCTCTGAAAGCGAATAACCCTATAAAGACGACGCCTTCTCTCTCCCCCTGCACGATGCCAAGTGCTGATGTTGCGGCCATTTTTGGACATTGGTCGCTCAAATGGTAGAGTCCGGCATGAGTCTGACTTTTGGAGCAATGTCCCACTCGAGTATAGAAAATATATATGTAATGATTTAACTTTTTAACCTTCTTTAAATTAATTTCTTTTAACGCCACTTCGCTTTTAATTATTTCTACTTAAATTTTAGAGAACCATACTTCTACTTGAACTACCAGAGGCACGAGTTTTCTTCGGGGAGTCCCTTCCTCCCAAGTATTTAAGCTCTCTGCGTATTGTTAACGCTTCCTTTTAAACATGTCACCTGCCTGCCAAGACGCTCCGCTTCGCGCGTTAATTCTTCAATTCTGGTCATGGATGTTTTTTAATGATGGTTACGTTGTCTATTTAAAATAACCTGCATTATCATCTTTAAAATGAATAAATAGAAGTTAGATCAACTACTGCCTTTTTATTTAAGATGCTTGTTTACACTTCACCGAAAGAGTGATATTACATATATATAAACTTTCATTTCGAATTCAAAAAAATCTCTCTTGATTACATCTTCCTAAACGAAATACAATGCACTGAAACAATTTGAATTGGTAAAAATGACTTTCTCATGAAGAATAACATTGAAATACAAAATATCTAATTCTAATTCTCTGACCGACGAGTCGCAAAGCCTTATAAGTTGTTTGTTGGCACTTTAAGGCCTGAACCACACAATTTTTGTTAAGCGGATAAAAATGTCAGAAGATTAAAATTTAAGATAGTTGTTAGCTTTCTGAAATGTTTACTTCTTGTCTCAGTACACCCCAAGTGGGGCCACGGCGAAAATGTGTGTGGTCAAAACGTTCAGCGCTATTTTACCTGTCTACTCCTAGAGTGCCGTCATTGAGTTAAGATTAATGGGTTGTACTACCCCTCTATGACGGGTTACACAGCCCTTAAATGGGTAGCCTGGCTGCACGTGGTCCATTTCACAGTTGTTCAGAGCTTGCGATGCATGAAGATCGGCCTTACATTCTATCATAGAAGTAGCCTAGATTGGGATTTAATTTTGTTATCCATATATTTAAAATAATTTGGCAATACCAGACCGTCATTACCCCACCCACAGAGCCGATTTCGATAATTTTTATCTCGTATGAAAGCTTATGACGCTTAGATATGTCATCAAAGGTCGTCTGCCACTCTCCATTTTCGAGATATATCGCAAAATAAAACTTGGGCAGAGTCCCTCAGCCTCTACAACCGCCAATTTATTGCGCAAAGTTGCGAGCATAGCCACAGGCCATTAATATTACGGGCGAGGAGCTAGTCGCCGAAGGCGGATAGTCAATAATAAATTTAATTGAGATTTTGTGAGTCCGGGAAGAGATTTACATTCAATGTAATCTTCGCTTTATAAAAATTATATGAAGGATTTACACTGTAAATTGAAGGCTTCCGATCTCGCTTGTTTGGCTGTTAGAAAGAAATTATTGTATTATATTATAGATGCTTACATGCATGTAAATCATTTGCATGAAATCTTCACGCAAGTTCCGCAGATCACTCATTAATTAATAACCCTCCCCCAGAAAATCTATGACGAATGTGCTTGGAATACTAGGCAGTTATTTATCAAATTCCTTCTCAATCATATTTGATGGTTGAGTAGCTTTTTTGTGAAATTTTTCAGTTGTTAAGAAACTCATTTCAGCACTTCTGGGGAGCATTCGTGCCACCTTTACTGATTTTCGCAAATCCATATAAATCCCTTTCTACTTGAAGGTTCTAGTAAATGTAGCTAAAATTTGAGCTTGTACTGAACCAGATAAAAATTTGCGCAAGAAAAAGATTTGCAGTCAACTGATAAGTCATAGAGTTCTCTAAAATTTTATATCTGGTTAATATTAAACCATTGGCTTCCATGGTATCATAATTTATCAGCAGTTTCCAGCATTCTGTGAGGAGGCATTCAATTTTTGATCCATTTTGTTAAGTTATTCGAATCACGATGGTCATAACAATATTCTACCATTGCGGTTTTGAACTTGCTAACTGAGATTGTTAACTGACTTCACCCAGGAATAGAACAGAAAAACCGTGTCATTGTTGATTTTGCTAGTAGCAGCATGCATATCATCTACCGCAAGGAGTGAATCAAAGTTGCCGTGTGGCCTTTATACAACATGACACTCATGCTGTATTAAAGGAATCTTGCTTGGAAGAATGTTATTGGAAAATATTTTTCTTTTCTTTTTTTTTTTCAAATATTTCCTGTGAAAACGTCTAGGAGCGAGATTCTCTCACGAGTATATAATGAAAACACCCAACATAATCTCGTCAAGAAGTCTGTTTCCGCCACAGATGTGAGAATCCACACACACCGCAAAGGTTCATTACTCATAGAGTAATTGCCACTTTGTTTATTTAGAAAGCCGTTGCACGTCATAATAGCTTCAAAAAGCAATCTACTGTTGTAAAAGAATAAAAAATCATAAAATCTGAAATATTTTATATTTCAAGGTACAGTAAACCCGCGATTGCATGGACTAATGAAATGAAAGCTTAAAAGTAAAAATTCATTGAAACGTGAATTGTGTTACGAAAAATATTTAGAATAGGATATTACACTTGAAATCGCTCTGTTTAACGTAAATGTAAATTATTTAATGTATATACCATATAAGAACTAGTTTAGTAAACATAACCATATTAATAAAACCAAAACAAGAAATTTCTCTGCAACTGCGTAATAGAAGAATGCAAAGGCACAAATTTATTAAAGAAGTGAAAAAAGTTCCAAAACATCAGTCAATTTCCGTAACTAACGGCTAACTGTAAATCTCATGCAGCAGTCCTTAAAGTTGCTTTGAGTTGTATAACCATATTAGGAGAGCTGAAGTATTTGTTGCTGCACAATGGACCATTTCCTTCCTATTTACATAGATCTTGTCTAGACGACATTTTTTTTTAACGTAGGACTACGTTCGTCCCATTGGGGTGTCAGGAAGGAAATTGATTCACACGCCAAAACGCCACAAAACTTGGTATGGGAGATCTTCTATACCTCGGTAACTACATATGTTAAAAACATAACTAATGTCTTATTTTAGAGATAAAGGGTAACAACAGAAGTTACAGAAAAAACTTACTTAAACTTAAAAACTTACGAGAAACTTCGAGAGACAAAAGAGTCACGCGAGTAAAGTAGTCCTCCTTTAACATCAGCGGCTGTTTGAAAAGACAGACTCCCGTAATTTTTTTTTCTTTCCTTTTTCTGTAAAACATATTTCTGAATTGGAAATTCACAATATGTGAGCAGAAAGTCGTTTGATGTCAGAACAACGAATTGCTCATAAGCATAGTGATCATAAATCTGTCGCAAACGAAAAAATGTCAAAAGACAAGGTACAGAATTGTGAAAGCGAGAGCGTTACTTTTTTAAAAAATATCGATGTTGTATTTCATTAGAAACCTTCAATCGAAAGAAAATTACCAGTTATTTAACAATGTACTTCGTAAACAAAATAATTTTACTTGGATTTTGTATATGTGTGCCATAAATCACGGAAAAATAATTTGAAGTTTTATGTGGTGCATTTCCAGAAAGAGAAAGCATATATCAACGAGTTTCTTGTAAAAGAATTTTATCTTCAACGCTGATATATTTTGATACTTTAAGTATTGTGAAGTTAAAACACATCTTATGTAGTTCAAAATCGGCTTGCTAAATAATTTACTAATTTTTTAAATAAAAATCTAAACAAAATATCTGCCTAAATAAACGGTCATTTCACACGATGTGCAAATTATCTCTTTTCAAATAAAAAAAAATGTTTTTATGGCACTTCGGCAGAAGATTGAACCCCATCAATGTTTAAAACAAGCAAAGGAACCATCAAAAGGTCGATACCTTTCATCACCATTAGTAAGCAAGAATACCGGAAGAATGAGAAAATGCCATTGCATACAACGAAAACTAAATTTTATGACTTCGGAAGATCTTCTATAGTCTAGTGTTTACACCTGTGATTCATTCGTTCGAATGGAAGAATCATAGTAAACATACACGGTTGGTTAGCTCTAAGGTGCGCATATGTGCGGGGAATAGTAATGGTCCCTAAATTGCTTTATTGTTTCATCAAGATGACGCAAGCCTACTACCTTTTACATCAGATGAAACAATAAAAGAAACATGATGTAGATATTTTCGGACATGATCTATTCTGCATTAGTCCGCGGATTGCCAAACTTTTCAAGCTTTTTTTTCCCTAGTTTATACTTTTTAAACTGGAAAACACAATCATTTATACTTTGAAAGCTACTTCGAAATAAGAATACAAGAGAGAGTTCCATTTTATGCCTCACAAAATAGAAAGTATCTCTTTTTACTTTTTTGAATACGAAGTATACGAAGAGAAAGTACTGTACTCGTCAAAAAAATTCGAACTCGAGATTTTGACGTATCTCCACGTTTTAGACCTCCCTGAGTTCGAAAAACACAATTTTGGAATTATGTCTGTCTGTGTGTCTGTGAACACGATAACTCGAAAACTATTAGAACTACAGGGATGAAATTTGGTATGTGATCTTGACACATAATTTTTAGAGTTCTATCAAATTTTGGACAAACTCCGTCTAAGGGAAGTCTGTCTGTCCGTGTTCACTATAACTCAAAAATTTGAATAGCTAGATGGATAAAATTTGGTACACAGTTTTATCATCAGGAATGTAGGTCCGTATCAAATTTTGGGCCAAATACGTCAAAGGGTTGACTGTCTGTCGGTCTGTATAATAGCATACTTCTAAGCATTATAACTCGTAAACCCTACGTCTTTGATAAATAAAAATTGGTATGAGGCCTGCTAACATTAATTGTAGATCCGTGCCCAATTTTCGTTTCAATCGGTCGAAAAAAGGTGTTCAAATCGCCTATTTGTCTTTTCTCATCACACAATGACGCGAGGCCGTTATTTTGTAATTGCGTGATTCACTTGTGCTAATCCTTTCCGCTTCTACCCACGCCTTTCTTCTCCAAGCTTCCGATTCCCAAGCTTTTTTTTCTCCACTGCTTTAGGGACTCTTGTTCGTTTTACTGCCTTTTAGAATTTTTTTCTCCACATGTGTTAGGAGTATACGAGAAAGTTTAGGGGGAGGCCACTCCCGCTGGTTGCTTTATGAAACAGAGAGTTCGGCTTTATGCTTTAGTATTAAAATAGCCATGAGATTAGAGAGTATAAGTGCCTTTTATTTGACTAAATAGACGCCTGGTAACGTTTCCGGCTTTTATATTAACTCCTTTACTAAAATATTGAAGACTACAAATAAAATCTTTTTATCACAAAATTTTGCAAACGTTTGCAAATATTTGATGAAATTCGGAGTTCTATTTGCTTTAAATATCAAAATATATTTATTCGTTTAAATGATCGTTTTGGCGTGCAGTCTATTCTTCATCATCTATAAATCAGTGGGGTTTTTTTTTGTAATGTAATGGATTTTTCTAGTAGTTTATGTCAGAATAAAGATTGTAATACGCATATACATAGAAGGAATTTTCAAAAATTTAACATCCCGGGGAAGTAAATCAACCAGGGTTTTATTTCTTTTCTTTTCCAGAACTAGAATTACTAGATGTTTACGTTGTTTGGTAATGGAGTTAATTAGCCACCTAACAGTTTTGGCCGAGCTCCAATTGCTTACATCAAATCATGTCACTTTTA
Organism: Araneus ventricosus; assembly: GCA_013235015.1. Lineage (NCBI taxonomy): Eukaryota > Metazoa > Arthropoda > Arachnida > Araneae > Araneidae > Araneus > Araneus ventricosus. The sequence continues at coordinate 149,768 of BGPR01000395.1, read as the reverse complement.
AACTTATAAGCTAAATTTACGTCATTCACAGGGCCGGATTAAGCCTTGTAGGGGCACTTTGGAAATTTAAGTTTCGGGCACCCCCTTTCCATCCCCAACTTCCAAAACCATATATTTTTTATTGATTTTAATTTAATCTCTATATAAATTAAGTAACAAATATTGCGTCGAGAAGAAATAAAACATTAAATTGTGGGTAACCTTCAAGAGAGTTGGTTTCTGTATCTTGCGTATAAAAGAAATAAAAATTTAAAAGTATTTTTTAACAAAATGGTAAGAAAATTACAAAACGATTCAAACAAAATCAAAGTTCGCCAGGGCTGTTGATTTGTGGATCAATCAGCCAACTGCAAAAGAATAAAACTTGACCGCACTGATCTGTAAAAGAATTTGAAAGAAAAAAAAAATGGAAAAAACCCCTAAGAAAAAATTAAACTATTCTAAATAATTAAATTATTCTAAAATTTAAACAATACTTGATTTTAAATGGTACTATTTCGAGTACATGGCCTTTGCAAATCAAACGAAAACCCGGAAACAGTTGCAAAAAATTAAATAAAATGAAATCTTGAGGGCCCCCCAAAATTGCGGGCCCACAGCCTGTTGCCTACATTACCTATTTGATAATCCGGCCCTGGACATTCATAGACGTAATAACTCGATACAAAAATGACCGTTAATCCATTAACATCTCAAGTATTCTACGAACATGTAGTTGAATTGATACAACAACGCATACCCAAAACACAGGGCGATCAAGTAATAACAGTGATCAAGTAATTAGATAGTACAAAAATCTACACAGTTAAGGGGTTGAATCTTACATGAAAAGCCTTAGATATGCAGCATCAATTTAAGTTTGGAATTCTTTGCTCGTTTTGAAGCAGAAAAAAGGACGCTACGTCATCAGTAGAGTAAGATAACGGGCAGTGAAATGTTAAATGAGGCGTTCGCAATTACATTATTTGAAGTGGCGGCTCGTTCATTAGGGAACCCGGAGTGAAAAAGCAACTCTTTTTTCCTTTAACTGAGACGGGCTATGGGCTGAAAGTCAACACAGCTCTGGCTGGTACGGAGCCAACTGAAAGAAAAAAAGATACTCTTTTTAATATATTTTTCTTTTTTCCCCTCACTCTCACACAAGTTGCAATCTTATTGGCTGTTTATGAGTTTCGCTTTCGGTTCGTATTACGAAGACAGATTCATGCAAATAATACTCTTCTAAAACTTCCAAATTTTTAGAGTATTTCAGTAAAAAATGTATTTTATATGTTTTAGCTTAAAAATAAATTTTCTGTATATGAGTTATTTGATATTCATTCTTAAAGTATTGTTATCGAGTGAACTAGGCAAGGAGGGAAATGTATATGTGGAGCTCCGATTATTATTATTATTATTTTCGTCAGAGGAATCTTCACATCACTTTAATTTTTCTTAGTAAAACTAATAGAAAATGCCATATGCTGGTTATTTACTGTGTTTGAAAAGTAGGAAATTCCACATCTGGATTTGGAATCAAAAAATTTGGCCTACTTCGAGATAAAGTAGCTTTTGAAATTGTATTCTCTTGATAAACATTTTTTTGCAGCCCTCCTCGTTTCTGAGCTCACGAGCCGCCACTGATTAATTGTCATGTGACAGTGATTTCATGTGAATTGACTCCATTGCGAAAAGAAGTCATTTGGAATGTTTTTAATAGAGAATTTTCATGATTATCAAATAGACTCACACAATAGTTATTAAGAGCTGTTGAATGTCTGGTAATGGTAGTCGAAGAATCTCATAGGTTTAAACTTCATTATTAGAAATGAATAACAGCTTTCAGTAAATATATAACACATCATTTCGCTTATCAAGATTCTTGAAATTGAAAATTCTGTTTCGGGCCATGAGAAACTAAGATCTGCTGTACGACGCGTCAATTTTATTTTTAAAATATATCTTTCACGCAGGAAGGTTGAATCCTAAAATGAAATTTGGAATCACCTCGCCTTTCTGCTTTATTATAAATCAGGATATTCAGTGGTAATATCATTACATCGAATAATTAAGAACTAAAAAAAGACACATAGCTAAATTTTTTGAACTTACCGCCCCATTGACTCGATGGATTTATTTTGAAGTATGGACAACATTTCGAATGAAGCTTCGTAAATCAGGTAAGATTCCAACGCATTTCTTGAAAGAGTTTCCGAAAGGAACACTGGGGATCATTTGTTTCTGTAAGGAAGAATAACCATTAATCAAAAATACAAATTAAGTCCCTATGTCATAAACTTGTAAGAAAAATAAAAATTTAAGAATTGCGAGTTTCAGTTTTATAATTAAGGTTACTATACGTCAAGATTTCACCCCCCCCCCCCCCCGGCCTAGTGTCCGACGTGACACCGCCGGACTTCAAAATGTCCGGATTTACGCCAGTGAATACAGCGAGAGAAGAATTTCGTTGTAATAGGGGAAAATTTGAAGTACTCGAAACTAACGGGAGTGGCCTCCCCTAAACTTTCTCGTATACTTCTCAAAAATTTGTCATTTCCCCACCCCCTGCGTCGATAAAAAATTCGCACCTATTGTAACCCAGAATGCAATGACTATCAGAAGGCTTTTCATTGTAGATTATAGCGATAGTAAAATATTTAGGTGAATAATCATATTGAAAGAGATGGGTATGTATTAAAACTTAGCAATATTTATTTTCTATCACACTCTAGAAAGCTCCTCTAATGCGAGGGCGTGCGCGAGCGAAAAGAAAACAGGAGAAAATGACCTCGTTCGCTATCGCTGAATAGCTTGCGCATGCTCAGAAATTGCTTCCAGTACGCAAGTAAAAAAATTGAATATACAATTTGAACGCCTTTTTCTTAACCGATTGAAGCAAAATTTGGGCACAGATCTATAATTAATGTTAGCTACCATCATACCAATTTTTATTTATTTAAGCCAAAGGGTTTAGGAGATATAATTTTTACAAGTTTGTGATTATACAGTCCGACAGACCATCAACCTTTCGACGGATTTGATCCAAACTTTGATAAAACGGACCTACATTCATAATAAAACAGTGTACCAAATTTTATTCATCTAGCTGTTCAAGTTTTTGAGTTATAGTGTTCATATGACCGCGGACACACAGAAAGACAGACTACCCGTAGACAGATTTTGTCCAAAATTTGATAGAAACCTACAAATTATGTGTAAAGATTACATACTAAATTTCAACCCGGACTCAGGGAGGTCTAAAACGTGGAGATACGTCAAAATCTCGAGTTCGAATTTTTGGTCGATTACAATACTTTCTCTTTGTATACTTCGTATACGAGAAAGTAACCAGCGGGAGTGGCCTCCCCGAAACTTTCTCGCATGCGACCAGTAATGTGGGGTGGAAAAACACCAAGTGGGTAGGTAAATATTATTCGGTATCTACACAAGGCCTGGTTATTTTGAGAAAATAATTATGAATGGTGATTTACAATGAAATATGAATTTCCCAAAATTTAATATTTTGCAAAAAAAAAATTGAGTATGTTCTCAATTTTTACGTGCGCTGAGGTACCACAACTTTATTTAACGTTTTTGAGTACGAAATCTTGTTACAGATATCACGCAAGATTTCACCATACCTTCCAGCTGTAGAATGTCAGAACGAAGTTTCGATTCAGGGGTTGCCATAATTTCCGAAGCGCGTGTTTGCGGCTCGCTACAATTTCCTTCGCAGACCGCCAATGTCAAACGCCAACCATACTAACTTAAGTAAAGTAAGCGAAACGCTCCCCAATACACAGTCGTAATGTGCATTTTGAACTAAATATGGAATTTGAATACCTGTTTTTTAACCGATTGAGATGAAAATTGGGCACATATCTATAATTAATGTTAGCATCCGTGATACCAAGTTTTGTTTATCTAAGCCAAAGGGCTTATGAGATACAAGTATGCGATTATACAGACCGACAGACAGTCAACCCTTTGACGGATTTGACCCAAAATTTTATACCGACCAACATCCATGACGATAAAACTGTGTACCAAATTTTATCATCTAGCTGTTAACGTTTTTGAGTTATAGTGTTCACATGACCGCGGACAGACTGGCTTCCCATGGACGGATTTTGTCCAAAATTTGAAAGAAACGTACAGATTATGTGTAAAGACCACATACTAATAGTTTACATCTAATAGTTTTTGAGTTATCGTGTTCACAGACACACAGTCAGACATAATTCCAAAATTGTGTTTTTCGGACTCAGGGAGGTCTAAAACGTGGAGATTCGTCAAAATCTCGAGTTCGAATTTTTTGATGATTACAATACTTTTTGTATACTTCGTATACGAGAAAGTAAAAACTGACGTCATTCCACAAGAAAATTCATTGTTACATCCATTGTTGATGAGAGATGAATGAGCCTCCTTAACCTGGCCCAGTTCAAAATAATTAAAAGTTTCGGCAGTCTTGTTTTTATTCTGCTTTTCATTAATATAATTCTGAATTACCACGTATTAGTAAAAATTACATCTTCTTTGTATTCCTGATGTCTCAAACTTTTTTCCCCCATTTCCTCAAACTCTGCGCTAGTGTTGTGAAAGAGGGTCATTTGTAGGCAGCTTTTACAATTTCGTACTATACCACCCCCGAGACCTTTCAACCCTCTCCCCCCCTGGCGTGTCCGGATTTCAACCAAAAAAATTATGGTAACCTTAATTATAACTGAAGTCCTGCCTTGTTTGGGCTTCAACAGAAATTGTGCTCCGTCGTATTGAAAATAATAAGTGTCGGCCTAAACCAAGCTTACTTCATATTTCATCTTCATATCTTCATCAGAGAAGGGAAAAAAAGCAGCAAAACATATAAAAAAATTAACTAGAAATCATCAAGTAATTTTGACTAGAAGAATAATACTAAAACGAAAATGATGAAATGAGAGTTTATAGAGTGATAAAAATAATTTTTTTTTTAAATTTGCTGAGGCTATAAATTACAATTTTCACTCAGGAATCTATAAATCGCGATTACTTCTATAATTTTGAAATCATCAAAAAATTTCTTTCTTGACACTCAAACCAAACTTTGGTCTGCACCAGTGAAAATTATTTGTCTGTCAAAATAATCGTAGAATGAAAGCGTTGTGAATATTTGTGTTCCTTCTCAATTAATACTCCATTTACTGCCATACTTCTTTACAACTGTAACTCGTTCTATTAAAAAAGTTTTTCATTGCTGAAACGATTATTCAAAAGCAAGTTGTGGTGTATTTTTTAGCAAATATAAATAGTTACTTTCTCTATAAAATTGATTTACTTTTAAGAAATTCATTCAAATATTTATTTTTCATTTCTGGATACCACCAACTATTAAGAATCTTCATAATATTTTTAATTAATAATTTAAATCGGTTCATACACTATATGATCAAAAGTATTCGGACACTTTCGGATTTCGAATTTCCCCAGAAAGACTGGAGAACTTACTTGAACTTCGACTACATGATGAATAGGATTGAACTCACATTTTACAGTGAAGTTTCAGTCACGAGGGCATTTAAGGAACCGAGCAGAAATTGACGAAGAAGAAATAATGAATGAAAATGAGAAAAAAATGAAGAAATAAGAAAAATGATGAGGGGTTTTCCATAAAATGCTGTTTTTTAAACTTGAATCTTCGAATAGTTTTATTGAATTTTATAAAGGTTGAATATATGCTGAATACCCACACATAATTATGAATAAAATATATAATTTAAATTGCAGTTCAACGTATACTGTTCAAAGATTCAAGTTAGAACAATTTCAATTTGTGGAAAAACCCTCATCATTTTGTTTCGCTTAGAGACCAACAAAAATTTTACTCCTTGAAATGTCGATAACTTTCTAAATTTTAATGGTGACTTAAAAATTCGACTGCAATTTTTATATAAGCTGCCCTATAAATCTGGTTTCCAAATTATAAAAGAAAAATTATACTGTGTCTCGCACATGCTCAGTAAAATATTATTTACCACAAACACTCATATTTCCTTGATTATTCAAAGAACTTACTTAAAATTTTAATACAATGCTTCGCTAACATATTCCCACGTATTCTGTAAGTGTCGTATAATTTGGTTGAAAAGTATGCATGTTATAAGCAAAATACATGTGGGAAAATTTGGGATTTTTAAGAAAACCTTTATATCTTCCCGAATATACATGATATTTTAACGAAAATGCAGGTAAGCAATGTGAATAGAAGACAAAATCAGTGGTAAAAGTTGCAAATCATTATCAACTTTCTGTGAAATGGGGTCAGCCGAAATCCCTTTTAGCCTTCATCAATTTCTGGTCGGTCTCTAAATGCCCTCGTGACTGAATCTTCTAGTAAAATGTGAGTGCAATCGTATTCATCACGAGGTCGAATTTCAATTGCAGTTCCTCCACTCTTTCTGGTAAATTCAAAAAATTGTGGAAATCCGAAAGTGTAAGGATACTTTCGATCATTTAGTGTATTATATTATGATTATGTAATTATGCATAGCTCCATAAAATGTTACGGCCGGGAATGGCGCCAGAGGGGGGGGGACCAGGGGATGCTGTGCCAACCCCTCCGGGGAAAATTTTTACACGTGTATTCAAATAGTTGTTAAATAAAGATCTGGCGAAAATTTGAAACCAATTTCATTACACTCCCCCCCCCCCGTACAACAGGTCGTGCCCCCCCCCATCGGGCAAACTCTAACGCCACTCCTGGTTACGACCGTTGGTGATTACAAAGAAATTAACTCTTAAAAAATATGAAGTGGATTGAAAAGACAATTTGAGTAAATTTATTGCTGACTTGCTATTCTAAAATGATTTTTTGGATTAGAGGGCGTTTAATAGATTAAAAAATGGTAAAGAAGTAACACTCCAAAATAATTAGAATAGAACTAAGTAAAAACTCTAACTAAAAATGGATGTGAATCCGGCTAAGCACGTTGTCAAGGCTCACGCTATAGGAAGGATTTTAAAAAAAGGTGGAATTTTTTTTCTGTGAGGGGCTTGACAAAATGTCCAAAAATTTTAACCCCTTGTGACCCGAAATGAAGAAGTAAAAAAGGCCATATCCAGGATACAAAGAACATGAAACAAAAAAGCACAAGAGAGAAAGAAAAAGAAAAAAAAACCTACTCAGCTCATGAAACAAAATAAATATTCGAGTATCTGAAATTTTCATAAATTTCTCAGCATTTTTTAATATCAAGAGCGGTACTTCCAAAATTAATAAACAAATAAACGTGCGATTGGTTTTCTCTCTACCTGGTGCTTACAATCTGTGGCCCAAAATGGCAGCCATTGACGGTCCGCGCTATTTCCGGCCTCTCCAGAATGTACAGGAAGAGCATTTTTGCGTAATGGGCTGGTCTGAATCTCTGCGGTCACTTTAAGAGGCGATCTTTTACTTGGACAACACGTCGTTCGCCCATTGTTCCAGCGGAATGCCGTAATGAGTGTCGTAATTTGGGCACTTTACCGGAATGCTGCCTTCCCTTTGTTCGGGATGGCAGCCTCATTTGAGGGAGAAGTACGTAATCGCCCCATAAAGACATCGCGTTAAACTGCTCGTCGAATATAAATAAACAATGACCACTGCGGCGAAAGGATTCCGCCGACATATCACAACGATGGAATTTTTTAGAGGGGCATTCTCGGGAAAGGGTGGCACAACGTTTAGTGGTTTTATATTGGCACGCTAGGTCTTCATTTAATTGCACGTGCTGCATCTCGGGTGGAGCAGGCAGAACAGAAGTCTTGGACCAGGGCATATCTAGTATTTTCTCTCACGACTCCAGTAGCGGATTTTCACAATATGAGGCCAGAAGAGTAAAGTTGTTTTGAGGTCCCTCTCCTACCCAATGTCCCGTCCTCTTAGCCCGGAGATGTACCTCGAATAGGGTCTCGAGGTACGAGGCGAATGCTTCTAGCGCCTATGCAAAAAAACCCGTCAGTCCACGAACCCTTTTCGGTCATGGGAAAAAGAAATCCACGATGGTCCTTTCCGTTCTTCGAAGATTTTTTAAAGACTTAAATTATGAAAAGCATATGGACACAGACGTAGTGGTAAATTGATACAGAAATGAAAAACAGCATGCGAAGCTGACATAAATTGATTGCCAATAAAAAGAAATTCAGTTTATACCAGAGTAAATTTGAATGAAATGTTTACTATCAACACTATCTTTTTAATTATTTTTGTTGGTTCATGCTGGAGAATCAGATGAAAAGGAGGGTATTTTCAAGCTTTTAATTGAGACTCAACACAAAGCATAAATGACCGAGGATAAATTAAGAAATAGAAAATCAAAAATAGCTTTCTGCCTTCCTCCTGGGTCTACAAAACCCTTTGCTTGCTTTATTACAATTATATCTCGTTTAATGCTACACTACAGCTATTAGGAGTGTATAATTTTCAATCATGATCAAACGATATGGATCTCATTCGGTAGACTATCTTTCCGGGAGAAAATTTCATTTCAGGAGGAAATGAATCAGGCTTTAACGATTTAAGACGTACTATCCTCTTACATGAGTAATGTGTAAGTTAGGCTCCTTTGACCGCCTAAAATGAGAGATGTCCAGCCAGTTGCAGAATCTTGTGGTGCAGGCCAAAGGTTGACCCCCTTTCCTTAACACGGAGACGAAGATGAGAAGTGAACTGGGGAGAAGGGATGGAAAAGATGGACGCTGGCGGGCTCTCGAGAATGGCTGTAGTTTCGTCTAAGTGGCATAGGAAATGCTGTATTTAGCTATATAGGCCATGAAAGCTAACATTCAACTGTATATATTAAAAATATCCTATACATTTTTGTTTTGTCAACTTCCCTTTTTTCAACTAATGCGAAGGCTACAGCAAGATATCAGTAGATATGATTTCTTATAGACTTCTGACGGAATCCTCAGTTTATGTCAAAACACGTTGTTTATTTGAGATTTAAGGTGAAAGAAAATTAAAACATCATAGTCATTATGAGGAATCGATAATCTAACAAAATCGAACCTTGGCGCCATAATATCATAAAATTGAATTTTTTTTTAATTTGCTTTAAATTAGCTCTGCCCTTTACTAAAATTTTTACACTTCGAATCATATACAAATGAAAAATTCAGAATATTTTTTGTCATAAAGAGTTCATGAGTGCAAAAAGGGTTTAAAGATTTATTTTTAGGTTAACCTTCTAACAGCCGCTTTTTTAAAAATCGCTAATTAGATGTAGCATCCTCAAACATATTCAAGCGAACTGTTATTTATACGCAAGGCTTTATTAGTATAATACTATTCAAAGCTTTAATAGTACTAAATAAACACAATAGTTTGCGAAAATCGCAGGATGCAGCAGAAAATAGATTTACTTCCTACCCGCGGAAATCGCGGGATAAGCAGTTAGAGGGTTAATAATTTAGTGTACAACTGGGATTTCAAGCTACAGGTGGCGACTACATATGGGAGTCCGCAAAATAATTTTGACTGGATAAAATTTTGACTGCCTGTTTCGTCTCATTCTTCAACAGAATTTTGAAGGAAAAAAATATAGAAGAAAATTATCTGAAAGTGAAATATTTCATAAAATTTTACTAATTAACTGAAATGAATTTACTTCCGTTTTATTCAACTATCTTTGCCGTCGTCAAGGAAGTTTTATTAGTCTTCTTCGGTGATCAACTTGTTGAGAATTTCGTTCCAGTTCATTCCCCTTACAATTTTCTCTTTGCTGTCAAATTAAAAAAAACCCTCTTAATGACTTTATTAAATATCTTTTAATGATACCTCACATACTTGTTTTGCTTTCCTACATTTCAGTATTTTTGGTGTTGAGAGAAAAAAAAATTCGGATTTATAGAGTGTCTCTTTTTCCTTCCTCGATTCGGAAATAGAAAAAGGCGGATTAGTTCTGATTAACAGCAAAGATTTAGAAAGAAAAAAAGCTATAGAATTTGCTACTTCAGGTTTTGAAATGGGCAGAAGATTTTAATTATTTTCTATAAATGAATAATGCACGCTAAAATGCTTAAAGTTAACAAAATGAAAAGTAATTCACAGACCGCCTGAAATTACAACAAAAACAGATATAATGATTTGATTAAAGAAAAGCTTACAAGTTTTTTCTACTCTGCAGAGATGTCTCTCTTTTAAAACGAGATTGATTAAATCATTACAGATTCCGCTACAGTGATTAAAAGAAACGTGAGATGATTTCAACACAGCATTTTTTTTTAAAGAAGTTTAACCATTGGTCTTTTCTACTTAAATACAAACTAACAAGTGACGAAGCATGATATACATTTTAGAATAATATAGGAACACAATAATTTGATAGAAGTATTCAGTTCTGAGAATGGATTAGAACATTCCTTTTTCTCAAATAATTTATTATTACTTAATTTTTTTAATATTTTATTTCAAAAGTTTTTTCAGTCCTATGAGAACAACTTTGAAGTGGCTCTTCTAATACAAATGAAATCCAATACTTTAATTTGTGGATTATTTAGAATTTGATCAATATTACTTCTTTTCCAGTGTTCACTCAATCTTCTAGTCTCCAAATGAATCAGTAAAAAGGATATTCGGAAATGTTAGAAAGAATCTATGTGACTGACCACAGAGGTACAACAGATAAGAAAATACTTGATTTGAAATGGAACAGTTCGTATTGTTTAGGTTATCAGCCATATAGAAATTTATAACCTTAAAAAGTCAAAATTTTAACACATTTATAATATATTGCCTTTTTCTCAACCAAGAATAGATTAGGATTCTTTTTTTTATTACCATTTATTATATAGCAGACATTTTTAGTTTCAGTATATTTGCGTACTTATTTCATACATCGATTAAATCAAGTAAAAATCTCACATTCAGATTATTAGCACGAGAAAAAAGTTTTCTCCCTTAACACGTTCACGTCGGTGTGTACCACCGGTGGCTCCCACTTGAATGTACCATCGGGCGGCGTGTACCACCGGTTGCTCACATCTGAATATCCCATCGGGCGGTGTGTGGCACCGGTGGCTCCCACTTGAATGTACCACCGGGCTGCGTGTACCCCTGTGGCTCACACTTGGATATCTTATTGGACGGTATACCACATAAATTTTCATACTTCACATTAGTTCTTCGGTTTCACCCGATAAAGCAAAGCGCTCTTAGGACTGCCGCCCGGTGGAAGGAGTCGGCGTAAATGTGTTAAATACATGATAGCCTTTTGTTACCTATATTTAATAAATATATCTCTACTACTAATAAAGGAGAATTTTGTGTGTGTGTGTGTGTGTATTATGATAATGATATTATTATTATTGTGTGTGACGTATTGATATTGACGTGATGTGTGTGTGTGTGTGTGTGTGTGTGTGTGTGTGTGTGTGTGTGTTAGTCCTCTACAGGGCAGACCGCTAGACCTGGATCTACGAAATTTGGCACGAATATTCTTTGGAGGGTGGGAATGTGCAACTCGGAGCAGTTTTTAAAAATTTTTAATTAGAATTTTAATTAATTAAAAATTAAATGAAATTTTGGCGTTTTTTCTTAATAACTTTCGAAAATATTACAGCACACAAACCATTTTTACGCCATCTGAAAGTGCAAAAAATTACCTTTTCAATGATATGAATTAAGTTGCCGTACAATTTTTTCTAATTTTAATAGCCTTTTAAAAATATTTTTGGCAAAATTTACAACAATAGTTTTTTTTTATTGTTGCAGCGCATTTCAAGCCGTTTTCATTGTTTAAACAAATATTTAATTGCGTGTTTCTATACCATTGTTGAAAGCTAAGAAAATATCTTTTTTGCATTCTTCTTTTATATTTGATCAATTTTTCTGTGAAATCTGTAAAGGAAGTTCTCAAGATAGTTAGTATATAATGAAATAATCCAGTAAACTGAAAGATTATCGTTGCTATGTTTTAATTCTTTTAATCAGCGTGTTTTAAGCCAAATAGTATGCTTCTGGATATAAAAGGTGCCTTGAAAATGTAAAGTTGAAATCCACTGCGTATTTTACGTTAATGTAAACAAGTAACAGAAAAAGAGTGCAAGTCTACGAAATGAATACGGGTTAAATGTCTATAACAGTTTGAAGTTTAACACTACTTTTTAAGGGTACCATCAATATAAAATTATTTATAAGTGATTCAGTTGAAATTTTATTTCTGGCGATCAAGCTGGTCACCGAAGGCGGCTAGTAGATAATAAGTTATTATTGGAAGCTTCATTAATATTCTTTTTACATTGGTGTATAGTGGAAATTTAGTGAAATGGATGCTGGCTAAAGTACCGTCTCAATCGCTTCAGCAAGGCTCGAAATTACGTTGTCTGTCCCAATACAGCCATTTAATTGCTTTATAAAGGGATATTAAAAGAGGGTGATCAAAAGGGATGAAAGAGGAATAATCTTTACTCGGGAAGACGTAAAAAAAAGGAACCTCTAAACTTCTGTGGCGGAAATTACTTAACATTCTTTTCCTGCTGAACAAGCAAGGATGCTCAGGGATATGAAATTAAATAATTATTTTTTTTTTAAAAAAAGAAGAACATTTTTAAAAAGCAAAACTTTTGAAAGATCTTTACTTGGTAAGGCATAAAAAAGTAACCAAATATCTCCATGAAATGCATATTGAAATAATAATATAATTGAAAATTTAATACTTTAAAATTATTCTTCAGCGATAATTTTTTCTCCCAATCTCGTTTCCGATTCAGTACGATAGCTTACCATTTAAGGACGATAAACCTTTAATATTGATGGTGGTGATATGAATTTTAGTGGCTCGAAAACCTGATCTGTAGTGCTGAGTCATACTTTAGGTTAAACCTTTAGTCTTGAAGACCTCCTCCTGAGTTTTGCTGAATGAAGATTTTAATTAAACCGGCTGCTTTTCAGTAACCAGCCGCTGCTGCTATACCAGACGTCGCGTGACTAAAATGGGAACAACATCAGTCACGATTTTTCAGGCTTATCCTTTGAGAAAAATAAGATATTAATTTGTTTTCAATCTATTCCTTCGTTTCCTTGCTTTTAGCACTGCAATCATCTTTGTCATCTCATCTGTATTACCATGGCTGTAACAACGAAAAGAAAGAGATTCGTACAACCAGTCTGAAACATCGTATCATGATACTGTTTAAAGACTTGAATTCGTGTCTTCTTCGTCTGGCTTGCTTGCATCAGCCGTTGCTTTCCATGCGTAACGATTTTCACAACACGCAGTTTACAAAAAGAATGCCAGCGTAGAAACATTTTCATGTTAAAAGGGTATCCGATGTTTCGAAATATCGTCGGCATACTTCTAAAAGTGACTAAGTAATAAAAAAAATGAGCTAGGATGTTCTTGTTGTTTTTAAAATGTCATCTCTGTGATAGGAAAAAATCACGCATATCAATATATCGACAGTATACAATATGCAGTAAAGCACCGTTTAAACGTCTTTCAATGGTCAACTTATAAATGGAAACACATATAATCAACATTTTACTAAACAACTTTGGTTATTATAAATTTAACGTTTCTGATGTAAATTCATTTAAAAATATTAATTCTAAAGTCTTTCAAAGATTATAAATAGGTATTAGTATAATAGAACAGAGTATGGAAATCAATAATTAAATTTTAAAACGAAACATTTATCATAAAAGTGAGAAAACTCATACATTTACTGCATATCTTGAGAACTAATTATAGATATCCTACAGGATTTATGTGCATGCAGGTCAACGCTTGGTAAAAAAAAAATCTTTAACAGTCGTCTGATGTGCTGATTGTCTGTGAGTATTAAGTACGTCATTATGAATCGAATTAAGTCCATTGAATGTTTTTTTCACTATTCTTTTGACAAAAGAAATCAGTTCGAAGTTTTTCAATGGAGTCCATTGCGTCTTTAAAGAAAGGTGGAATAACTTCTTCATCGTCGCTTTAATTAGCACGAGACAAATTGCCTTATATTAATGCATCAATTATGAATAATTTCGAAATCATTATATCTTGATCACACTTCACATACCAGAAAGGGCAAAATTTTTACATTTTAGAACCAAGGAAAACGACGTATAACCGGAGCTTTGCGTCGTATAAACGAAGCATTTTATCATTACAATGAATACGAATGAATCGGGATTGTGATGAAACGACGTACAAATGAGAAACGTATAAACGGTGCTTTACTACATATTACTAAACATATATTGATATGCACAATCTTTTCTTTTATAGAGATATCATTTTAAAACAGCGAGGACATCTTAACTCATTTCTCTTTTTCTTCAGACTTATCAACTTTTGGCAGCGTACTTACGACATATTAAAACATTAATTAATTTAAAAAGCTAATAATTTTTGCTTAGTCGCACCACAGCTACTAAAATATTCACCTTGATAATCTACAATCTTGTTATTTTGTTGCAGCGGTTATATAAAGGAAACGTATTGCTTCAAAATTGTGTTTAATTTGAATAATTGTCTAATTTTGAATTTTTAAAAAAAAATTAGAGAAAAAGTGTACGGATATAAAGCTGATACTACTGTAAAGCTTTTTTTTTGCATCTGAAAGTGGTGCAAAGATGTTTTGTGCGATAATGATCCGAAATTATTGAGAAGAAAATGTTGGAATTTCGAATAATTTTTAGTTATTAATTAAAAATCTAACAAAATTTTGAAAATGCCTTTCTTGGTGAGCACTTACTGAACAGGAAGTAACTGCTTGTCGAATTTGGCAACCCTTGGTACAACGGACTGCCTTGCAGAACATTTTAAACGATTTTTGAGCTCTTGAAGAGAGGTTTTTATTGACATTTTACCCTTTATATCTGTTTTACTGTCAACCGAGTGCAAACGCAGAGAAAATGCTTCAAAGAGGCATTTGAAAAAAAAAGAGAAGAAAAAACCGTAAAAACCGTTAAATTTCTGCAAAATAAAATAAAATATGCCATATCTTTTAACATAAAGGAAGCTTGCTTAACCCTTAAAAGTCCGATTTTAAAATGTTTTTTGACTTTCATTTATTGAATAAAACATGGAAAAAATACTTTAAAAAATCGTATTTTGTTTTAAGTATGGTTTAAGGCTAAAAAACAGTTTGTTATCAGCTGACAGCACTGGGCTTTATTTTAGAAAAAAAATTTCCTTCATAAAATTCTATAATGTCAAACGCACATAAATTATAATAAATAATAATACGAATAATGAATTTCCTTCAATATTTTAGAATAAAATATGGTATTCTCAAGCGTACAAACAAAGCAAAACGGATGCAGCCTCAAGTGAAAAACATCAATTTATTTTTATTTTTTATCAGTACTCAAATTGCCACCTATATGTTGTAAATTGATTGAATAAAAATTTCAGTGTGTATCCTATTGGCAACAACAGACATAGGAACTTCTGTTTTATTTTCATGATTCTAGAATACAAAACTGGGAATTTTGCTTAAAGGGACGCCTGGGCCTTTAAGGGTTATTGAAGCGTTAACTGTATTGCATTATCCTGAATGAGATGTTATAATTACCCTGAATTGACTTTTGTTTCTTTTCTTGCATTCGATAGGCATTAAAAGAGAAATGTTTTAAGAGTAAATTAATAAAGATTTTCAAGCCTAAGGACGATTTCAAGAATAATATTTTGTGTCAAATTCAATTTTCCTGTACATTTAATTACCACTTATATATACAAACAAAATTCGATTCCCAATTTCTATTCTTCTGCCGAAAATATTTCAAAATAAAAAATGAAAACAAAAAAAATATATTGTTTCTAAAAGTAAAATGCGGCCTTAATTTTTTCCCACGAGAAATCATCAGCAACTTTTAAAACTAACTAACAGCAAAATAAACGTTAAAAAAATAAAATGAATATTCCTAATATTTTTCAAAACTGAATTGTTATACTAAATTTATTTATAAAAATATTATTGTTTGTATGTAAAATATCTGTATCCACATTTTCGTTATCTCTCCTTATAAACAAAATTTAAAAAACTTCAAATTATAATTTATTTGTTGAATTTTAGAATTTGTAATAATTGCAGCAGACGATAGCTCGATGCACAATGAATAAAATTTTTGGATTAAATCACAGGAGGATTTCAAAAAACAGTGCAATGAAATAAATTTATAGCGTCTAAATTAAAGCGGGCTAAAAATAAATAAATAAAAAATGTATGTAATTTCAAGTTATCATGTGCAAACATGGATTTCGGCGAACGCCTAGTTTTTTCATGAAGTTTGTTATCCTTTAGTGGATATACACCTAATTATATTAAAAAATCCATCATATTTTGAAAACTGTGATCAGGTAAGGGCCATCAAAATCATCGAACTGAAATTTATCTAAAAGTTATGCGTTTATTCAGTTGTATCAATATATCATTACAAAGACTCTTTTCGACTAATTTTTGGATATTCGGAATTAAAAGTTTTTATAGAAATCCGAACACATATGATTAAACTGCTGATATTCGCAAGGCAAACTCTGAAACGCAAAAAACTTTTATATATTAATTATTTTTCATTAAAATGGCAGATCAAATCAATTAGAAACACAATTGGTGAAGCCAAGCGATGTGTCTATTCGATTTTTAAAATGAAAAAAGCTGTCATTTTACTGTTTTAAACTAATTGTTGCTGGAAATTGAAATTAAGAAAAGGTCTTATCCACTACTTTTCTCTTGTTAAAAACGGGTGCTTTCGTTTGCTTGTAAATGCGACATTTCGAATTTGATTTAATACTAGATCTTTTCTTCTCTATTTCCGGACTATAACTTGAATTCTAAGGCAACAAGAAATCGTAACAATATTGAATTCTAAGGCAATAATAAAAGAGAGTCTTCATCCTCCCCAAGCGTTCAATTGGGGATAATCCAGCTCGAAGGCGTTAGTGCTGCTCACACTTTTTTATAAACGCCACAGACTGTCCACTTAAAGCACTAATAACAAGGAAATACTGAGGTAATTTCGGTTAGCAGATTTCATTTCTGCCCTGTTAAAAGCAAATAGCTATTAATAAGGCGAAATTTGCCCTTTGAATAATTTAATTTAGTCGAATTTTGCCCTCTACTCCCTTCTAGTGCATTTTGAACTTCTAAATAACTTATATTAAAATACCTGTTATATTAATTATCTATAATTCATCTATTTTTAAGAGTGTGTGTTTTGTATTCACAATGTACCCTTTGTAATTTCCCTTTCAATGATGAGTTTCTTCGAATTATTTTTACTTTATTTTTCGTAGGTACCCTTTTGTTGTTTCGCTTCTCCTCTATAAGGGAGTACGGTCAATAGCTGAGATTCGCCTTGCCATGGTATTTATCAGGACTGGGGCATCTTTTTGCACAGAAATGCCTCATTAAATTTCGGCAATTGGGCAAAAGGCCGAACGAGCAAAATCTTAAGGGTTATAGTTCTGTAATTATTATTATATTACAGACAATTATATTATTTCGATGCAAATTGTAAATAACTGGTAGGGCCGCATAAGAAACTCAGGAAGGCCACAGGTTCCCCATCCCTAGTATATATGCAAATTTCAGTTCAACCTTAAATTCTGTATAATATGAGAAATTTAAGATACAGAATCCGAATGCAATCTCTCGCACCCCATGGCTAAAAGTTCTTTCGGAAACCTTGTTGCCAAGACTTTCTGAGCAGGTCCATGCGCACGCATCTCTTGACAGACAGAAGCACTGGTAGCATGGTTCTGGTGCCCCCCTCTCTCGTTCTGTATGGAATTCGGGCGGATGGCGGGGCCACTTGTGCAGCTGGGAGTGAGCTACCGTGACGCTGCTCCTGGAAAGGAAATCGGAAACTGCCGTTTCCTCTCCACTTGCTCGCTCCTCGCCCCGACCAATTTACCTAATTCGCAGCTGCCCGAACCGTCTTGACCGCCCATTCACGAGTTTCTGCAAAATTCTTGCAAACAAATAGGAGCCTCGCACGCTAAATTTTACTGGCGTGGAAAAAAAGAGTTTAGGTATCCCTCCTCCATCGTATTTCGAAACAGGTAACAATAATATAACTGCATACTTATTATAAGCACATAATGGTAGCAACATTATATTTCACTCTTTTTATCAATATTGTGTTACCAAAGCGTTTTAGTCAGTTAACTCGAAGAACAGAGTTTCACATGCTTTCCTTCCATATTTTTTTTTTCGTGAAATTTTGTTCATAGTCTAAATGTTTGCTTTTGACAATATTCCTTATATCTATGTTACTATAATTTTTTGGCTGAAATCCGGAACACTCCGAGGGGGGAGGGTTGAGAGATCTTGGGGGTACAGTATGAAATTGTAAAAGCTGCCTGCAGACGACCCTCTTTCACACTGTCACAGAGTTTGGGGAAGTAGGGAAAAAAGAAGTTTAAGACGTCAGAATACAAAGAAGATATAATTTTTACTAATGTTTGGTAATTCAGAATTATATTAATGAAAAGCAGAATTAAAACAAAACTGCCAACACTTTTCGGGTAAGGAGGTTCATCCACTTTCTCATCAACAATGGATATAAACGGTGTAAACAATGAACTTTCTTGCGGAATGACCTCGTTTTTCTTTAATACGTCAAATTTTTCCCTATTACAACCAAATTCCTCTCTCGCCGCATTCACTGGCGTAAATCTGGACATTTTGACGATCTGGACACTAGTCCGGGCGTGAGCTCGAAATCCAGTCTGTCCGGACGAAATCCGGACTATGGTAACTCTACTTGCATCATTCTACAAGTCTAATGCAAACTTCTTAACTGTGGGTTGTAACCCTAAGTAGGTGACACAAAACGGTCCTCCTTCTTCCAGGTTTTCAACACTTTTAACTAACAGTAATTAAGAAAATCACCTTGACATGGAAGATTTCAATAAAATTTCATAAATAATTCATTCCATTCGGATTTTTTTTAAATTATCTTTCGTTAGTACTTCGTTTTCTTATTTACTTTCTAATTCGAGAATTGTGAAATTCTTTCCTCGTGAAAAGGTATCAGATGGGGAAAGATTTCGGAAATTATGTTTTAAGAAAAGTATTTTTTTACCGTATATATAACCATGGTAATTTATATTCTTATAAAACGATTATTTCGTATACTTATAGTCGATAATAAGGAAAAATTCATGTTACTGAAAGTAAAACTTCTAATTTTTCTGTAAGAAAATACGTAAAACAAGTTACAGTAGAACGTTACTGTCGGGACCAATGTTGTGACGCAGAACCGAATACACGGATAACAGAAATTTCTTAATACAGACAACAGTAACGTGATTTCACTGCTGTTTTGGGACGAAAATGAAAATAAAATTCTTTAAAAATGAATATTATATACATGTTGTATTTAATTTTATAAAACGATAAATATAAACTTCAATACAAAAGAAGTAATCTACAGAAATGTATTGTAAAACTATAAAACTAAGTTACTTTTTAGGCGATGACGGATAACAGAAACTGAAGCTTAAACGAGTGACGGTTATTTGTTGTTTCAAAGCATTGTCAAACGATACATTTTTAGCATGCAAATATTTTAATACTTCTAAATTGTTATGAATATAATGTAAATTTTTTAATCAAATGGTGTAAAAATTGCGGAAGAGGAAACTAAGTGCATTTCGAGAAGATAAAGCGGAAATGCAAAAATTATTTTGAGAGCAAAATAAACCTTGTTTTTGATTCTGAGCAACATTTTCTAGCTTCTGAGTTCACACGGTTCATTAAAATTAATTCCGAAAACTGCAATCATATGCGCATTTTCTTATAGACAAACCAAATATTGCTCCGGATTTAACCCTTAAATGCCCAGTTTTTCCTTTAAACAAAATACCCAATTTTGTCTTCTAAAATCTTGGGAATAAGACTGAAGCTCTAATGCCTGTTGTTGCCAATAGGATACATACTGAAAGTGTTATTAAATTAATTTACAACATATAGATGCCATCCTGAGTTCTGATAAAAAAAATAACAATAAATTGATGTTTTTCACTTGAGGCTGCATCTTTTTTGCTTCGTTTGTAAGCTTGAGAATACCATATTTTATTCTGAAGTGTTGAAGGAAGTTCCTTATCCGTAATATTATTTATTGAAATTCAACTGTGTTTGACATTATAGAATTTTATCAAGGACATTTTTTTCTGAAATAAAACCCAGTGTTGTCAGTTGATAACAAACTGTTTTTAGCCATAAACCATACTTAAACAAAATAGTATTTTTTAAAGTATTTTCCCATGTTTTATTCAAGAAATGAAAGTCAAAAATCATTTTAAAATCAATTTTTAAAAAATCGGGCTTTTTAGGGTTAAATTCTCCTATCATATGTCAGTAATTATTTTCAATTTTTATCCTGAAAAAAACTATTTTAAAATCATTCTGATGTTGTAAAGTAGACTATCTTTAAGGGGGCATACGATTGATAAACCTCGAAAATTTTCGATTTTATAATATATATATATATATATTATTTCCCTGTCTTTTCTGAATTTAAAACATCCCACGTTAAAAAATTCCCATAATTATGAAAGTTATGAAGGGAAATGTATCAGCTATTCAACGTAAACGTTGAATATGGCCATATATTTAAAGCGCTATATCTCAAAGTGTGTTTTTTTTATTGCGCGCGCGATATCTCAAGAACTACTGGATATTTTTACATAAAATTTTTATTGAATATGTATTGTGCCTATGTTCTACAAATTGAACCACAGTTTTGTACATATTTTTCCAAAAGCAGTTTTTTTTTTTTGGGGGGGGGGTTTAAAATTTTGAAATTTTAACAATTTTTAACATTTTTATTTTAAATTGTATATAAAATAGAAATTAAATTTAAATGTTAATAAATTAAGGTTCAGCTTCTTAAACAAACTGTTTGAATTACTTAAATACCCTAAATATTGTGTTTAGACCAATATTTTATCGGTAAGTACGCGTAAGGTGACTATCTCATTTTTTCTCCAAAAATTATACCCATATTTATTACTCTCTCAAATAAATACATATCAATTTTAAGATTTAAAAATGTGCGTACAATAACAGGAAGAACAGGTATTTTTCTAGAAAAAAATTTGGTTTTTGAAATGTTTTGTTTTAGAGATATAATGTATCGAATTTGACAGTTTCCACCCATTCTTTGGAGGTTTAAAGGGCGTATGTCCCCTTAACAAATTAACTTTAAAAACTTATTTGAATCATCCTAAATTGATTACGAAACTACATGCAGAAGCTGTAACATTTAGAAAATGAAAATTTCGGTTTCGCATCTTCCCTTTTTTTAAACAACTGTGATGCTTCAGTTGGAAAGAATGCAACCTTGTATGCAAACTATTTGTCCAAAGTTTTCCAACCCTAAAGATTTGTGCCACCCTAGACCCTGACCTAGAATGGCCTTGTTGCTGTCACGAAGCATAATAACTGGGAGAAGTAAGGTCGTTCAAGTACGTAGTGTGGTGAAGAAAAAGGTAGAATGTGGATCTTTTTAAATTCTAATGATTCAAACATAGACAGACACGAATCCTTTCTTTAGCAAATGTTTTCAGCCTCAAAAATTAACTCTTAAAAGCCCGATTTTTTAAAAATTGACTTAATAATATTTTTTTGGCTTTCATTTCTTAAATAAAACATGGGAAAAATACTTTAAAAATCCTATTTTGTTCTAAGAATGGTTTATGGCTAATAGCAT
The DNA here is from genome assembly GCA_013235015.1 of Araneus ventricosus. Taxonomy (NCBI): domain Eukaryota; kingdom Metazoa; phylum Arthropoda; class Arachnida; order Araneae; family Araneidae; genus Araneus; species Araneus ventricosus. The sequence continues at coordinate 128,116 of BGPR01000395.1, read as the reverse complement.
ATTCCTAATCATTCATCATTTGCCCTAAATGCCCTTGTGACCGAATTTCCTCTGTAAATTGCGAGTTCCGACGATTCTCCACAGTTGAATGCGAACCATTATATTCATATTAACTCCATATTTTTCGCATCTAACGAATGTTGCTTAACTTTTGACTTGAGTGTATAATATATCTACTTTATTTTTCCATTTTTATGAAACTTACCGGTTATAAAAAATTTTCTGAAGGATAGATGGTGTTACAGAATTTTTCTATATGTGTGTATGGAATTGAAAAGAGGTTGCGATTGCAAAAATTTAAGAATCCCAGCTCTAGAGGAAAAAATTACTAATTATCGAACACATTCATTTGGATTCAATATTTTATCTGTTGTTCTTATATTACGTGCTTTGAGTCGCCAAAATTCACTGGAAAAATTTTGTATCCGGCCCCTGAAATTAGTTTTGAATACAATATAAATTAATTTTGGAGTGTCTGCTTTAAAGTGTAATATCATTACAAATGGTTACTAATGAATTAATGCTATGGATATGGTCCAGACGGCTTTGCAAGGAGATGGTCACAGAAAGCTATGTTTAGAATCGAAATTTTTATAAAGTAATAAAATGGCCAGTAAATCTGAAATAGCATGCTAATGTGACAAAATTGCACAATGATTCATCAAGATTGGTTTGTGTGCATGAGTACCAGTTCTAGGCACTTCTTTTCTGTCTCAATTGCTGCTTAAACCAAGATTGGATATGAAATAAATTTCATAGTGATTCACCTCTTTGATTAATTTATGTATAAAAATAATTTCAATATTTATTGATGATTTTGAATTTACTTCAACTTGACATTATTTTATCATAAATGAAAGAATATTTTCTCACATGTTATTGTAATTTTTCTTATAAGAATTACAAATTTAATTTTTTTAAATGTTTACTTCGTATCAAACTTATTTTCTATACAAATGTATTGCTGGCGCTTTGTGCAAATTGAAGTATGATTTCAAAGTAAGAATATAAATTAACAATGAAACCAATTCTAAAATTGGTCAAGTGCTGTATTGGTAAATGGTCGAATGATTTTATACACCAAAGAAATTTCTGTTATTAAGTAAGTGAAACAAATTGAATTGCCGATCATTATATCAAAAATATTTATTTGACTATTTAAAAATGAAACGTTGTTTAATCGTAAACGAAAATTTTGAATTAAGCTTTAAAATCAAATCAATTACAATCATTCACTTTACGAGCAGTCTGTGCCTCGAGAAACAAACATCTCAAAATAAATTTAGCTCAGTATTTAAAAAAAAAAAAGACTAAAATTTCGTTATAAAATCAATGTAATTCTGAAACGCACAATGTTTGTATTAAGGAATAAAAACTGAGCCAAGAGAAAAGCAAAAAAAGAAAGAAAAAACTTTCTGCCGCAGTATAAGAATATTGGTTTTTCTTGTTATAAAAGCAGTTAGAGCGATGGCTGTAGTCAGAATAGCTTTGTGCTAATTGTACCCTGCATCAGTTCAGACGCGTCGATTTCTTTTGAAGTTCTGTCTGTTTCCACTCATTAACCCGAGTTTCCCAAACAGTGATGCTCTCTGATTTCTTCGCCTTATTTTTATTTACGCCCTGAGTTGGCTCCACCGCATCCCTAACCACAGCGGCGGGAGTTGGACGGTAGAAAAACGAAAGGTAAGTGTCATCGGATCCTGCCATTTTTTTGCACTCTCTCTTTCGACTCGGAGCGGAAACGGAAGCAGACGAGGGCAGGATACGAGGCCTTTTATTGTGCTCCGACGAGGACACCTGTCGGAATCCCCTCGCCCAAGAAGCTCACCAAGGTGGTGAGTCATGCTCGCTCACGGAGCAGCGGGGGAGGTCCTGGTGCTAATCAGCGGCGGTTCGGGGACCCTTGGAAAATCATCAACCTCCCACGCCCGATCTGTTAGACCACAGTTGCATGTACACAAGCTACCGACACCCAGGGTGGTGGATGGTGTCTCAATTTTCTCAGCTGTCATGGCTTTCCTATTACCTGGATGATGGGTAAAGTGGATGCCTTCTTTGTGGCTTCGGAAATTCTGAGGCACTTTCACATGGGTGGCGATGTGTTTCACTTTCCCATTATCCATCGAATGATGATTAGTAGTGGTTTCGGGGATGATCGACTGGTGATCTTGCCGCGACCATTGCGAATTCTGCGTACAATATATCCAAGTATTTCGTAAAAGGATTTCAGCTGCAATTCTTCCTAGTATCAGAAAACTCATATTATGAATGGCCAATTTATCCAAAACATGCCAATGATTATCATAGTATGCTTCTGTCGTATGAGGAGATCATGCTGTCAAAAGATAAAATATCTGTTTGCCAGTAATTTAATATTAAACTTCTAACTGAAGTATAATACTCCATTTCAATTTTTTAGATACCAGGAGATGTTTTTGAGATCAACTTTTTTTTTCATCACAATATTTATTATATGAATTATTGCATGTACACAAACTACCGACACCCAGGGTGGTGGATGGTGTCTCAATTTTCTCAGATGTCATGGCTTTCCTATTACCTGGATGATGGGTAAAGTGGATGCCTTCTTTGTGGCTTCGGAAATTCTGAGGCACTTTCACATGGGTGGCGATGTGTTTCTCTTTCCCATTATCCATTTAATGATTGTTATTAGTGGTTTCGGGGATCATCGGCGTGTGATCTTGCCGCGACCATTGCGAATTCTGCGTACAATATATCCAAGTATTTTGTAAAAGGATTGCAGCTACAATTCTTCCTAGTAACAGAAAACTCATATAGTAGAACCCAGGGGATCCGAACTAATTGGGGCTGACCTTTGTTCTGATTCCGGAAAATTCGGTAAAATACTCTTAATATACCAAATGTAGTAGAGTATTGACTCTAGGTGTTCTGTGAAGGCGTACGGAAAGATCACGCGGTGATTCGCACTGTAAAGTGGCAAACAAGTTGAGGGCAGAAAGAAGATATCTGAGTTTGTTTCTGCTAATTAAGGTGCTGCATTCATTCTTAAAGACCAATTTCGAATACTTCTTTTAAGTTAAGAATAAGCATTAGCTTTGTTTCTGATCCGTAATTCTTATTTTTCTTTCATTTTTCAGTAAAAAATTTTCAGAAAATTAAAAAAAGATGTTTGGATTTTTGGAAATTTTAGATTCCCGGGGTTCTACTGTATTATAAATGCTTACTTTATACAAAACATACCAATGATTGTCATAGTATGCTTCTGTCGGATGTGGAGATCGTGCTGTTAAAAGATAAAATATCTGTTTGCCAACAATTTAATATTAGAATTCTAATTGAAGTATAATACTCCATTTCAATTTTTTAGATACCGCAAGATGTTTTTGATATCGACTTTTTTTCATCACAATATTTATTATATGAATTAATACAGCACTTTGAAATAATACTTGGCAATGAAATTTATTCAGTAATATTCAGCTTCAGAATAATGCATTCTGATTATTTAGATTGTAATTATTCTTGAATTAACAGTAAGCGTTAATATATATTAGCGTTAATATATAATATTTAGTTCGCCATTCTTTTCCACAGAAAATGAATGGAATAAGAGTTAGGATGCGAATTCGTATGGTATTTAGACCCAAATTATAAAAAGGAAGGCTGGAAGTTATTGTTGAAGCTAAAAAGAATGTGATAGATAGGTAATCACAAAAGGAAAACATATGAAGAACTCACTGATCCAGTAGCCATTTAGGACAAGAAGAACTATTCTTGTTTATCAACTGTTCATGACATCTGGAAATTCAAAAGGTCTCGTATACAAATCTGATGAAAGTTTGCCTTCGGTGTGATATTACTTATTAAGGTGGATCGAAAATTCAAAGTGTGGATAGAATAATCGGCGTAGGGTGCAAAAGTTGTCTAGTTGTTAAGTGTACTAGCATACATGCAAAACTTTTTGAACTTTGTTTAATTTCTTCCGGCGCCCCAAGACACTTAAATATTTGCAAAAAAAAAAAAAGATTTTCATGCAAATTTTGAATTAAAAATTAAAAATGCTTTAAAGAAACGATTTTACAGGATTAACGTATAGGAGAGAATGAAAAATTATTTATTTTTTATTATTAAAAGAATAAAATTATTTTGTTTATATAATATTATTTCTGGACCCACAATTACCTGTTCTTTTTTTATACTTCACAATATAACACATTTTTACTTCATTTCGAACACAAAAATAAACTATGCCGCAATCTCAACTTTTCCTAAACAAAAACACATCGCTATAGGAGAAACTTTGGCAAAAGCGTTATTTTATTCCTCCCTTCCTTGTTGTTTGAATGAGTCAAAATCGTAAAAATGTCAATTTTTAACCATTTTTGGGGCGCTTAGGCCATCAGAAGATATGAATGAATTTGAATAATAATAAAAAAAAAACAGTAAACCAATATACCCAAAGGGCACTGGAAGATATAAATGGATTTCAATAAAAAAAATATATGTAAACTGATGTACGTAATCCACAACTTTCCCACCCTGCGCCAAAAGTAACTTCGTTAAAAAAAATTTGGAAATTTTCATAAAAATTTCAATTTTTAACTATTTTGGGAGCACTTGGGGCACCGGAAGTTACAAATGGATTTCAATAAAAAAAGTATATAAACTAATATACTTAAGACACAACTTTCCCACACAGCACCAAAAGTAATTTCCCCCCCAAAAAAATTTTCCTATACTTTTTGATCTACCCTATTACTTATCCTCTTGTTTTCATCTTGCATATATGCAATGAATACAAGGAAATTTCTTATATTGTATGGGATTATTGCATATGGGTCATATAAAATACTCGCGCGGGTAATGGAAATTCAAAATTAGCAGAGTGTAGACTTTTATATAATAATTCAACCAAGGAGGGTAAAAAGTAAAAGAATATGCCTTCTTTTCTAAATCAGAAAAGACGGTTCTCAAATATGGGCAGAAAGATACGATACTCAAATTCTTTCTAAATTATTTTACTCCTTACCAGTGAGGCATGGAGAACCAGCGCGGACCACATAGACTCACCCTCAGATCAAGAAAGAGGTTTTAAAAAAATTACACAATTTTTAATTCTCAGCACTTCAGTGCTATCGAGTACACGTAGCCAAAACTCTTTTAATCCACTCTGGTTCAGAAAGAAAACATGTTTTCCATTTCAGCATGATGCCCAGCTCAATTTAACGAAAATTGTGGGTTGGTCTACTCTGATTTTCAACGCCTCAAATGTTTAACGGACTGACAGACGAGAAATTTTATGATTTTTAAACGGTGCCGTATTCATGCTTCGAGTAATCAATCATAAACAACTAGCACACGCTTGAGAAAATTCAATCTAGACTCAGTGGCGTAGGTGCAACTTATGCCGCCCGGGAGAAATTGCTACACGTCGCCCTTCTTTTATGTTAATCAGGGCACATAAACTTCAAAATAAAAACAATGAATTCCATGGGAAAAACCTTCAATTAGTAACGTAATTCGTCGTTTGATACTCTCGATCTCTGCAGGTAGGTGGAAAAATCGCGCGTCCACTAGCGGTAATTTACCGACAAAAGACGAAAAATACGGCTTATTATATTAGTTATTTTTTATGAACACATTAAGCTAGTCCCGCTGCTCTTCTTAGTTATGAAATTGTTTTCTTGCATGACTGATTTTGTCGCCTCTTTCAAATGCCGCCCGGGATCGCCCCTCCTCTCCGCCCCCCCCCCCCCTTTAGCTACGCCACTGTCTAGACATGATGGATTACAAATTAAATACCGATGGTTAGGAAAGCAAGAAAAGCAAAAAATAATAATAATAAAATTAAACTGATGAACATGAAATTGGAAATTAAATTACATGTTCATCAACGTTTTTGTCCTTCGTTTTGTTTCTTCCTGTGGCAAAAAATTTATCAGTAAAATAATAGAGTGTTCTTATTTGTTCAACTTCAGAATAAGTAAAGCATTGTTTCTAATTATTAATATTTGTAAAACAAAGAATTTGTTTCTGCAACGCTAATTTCAAATTGCTTTGCATTAAACACGCGGATAATCAATTTTAAAAATTTTACAATAATTTTAATAATTAAAATTTCATGGGATTCTGTGCTGTTTGTTAATTTATTGCAATTATTTCATCCGCGATACCCTCTTATCCCGAAACTACTACTAGTCTCTGCAGTGGCGGGGATTGGGGTGGAAAAGTGAGGGGAAAAACGATTTATAGACATTTAAAATCCCAGGGAGTGTAGGGGTAAACAACAAAATTTAAAACTTTCCAGAACACTATATTTTTTTTGTAATTCCTAGTTTCAGGCAACTAAAACGAAATAAAAATTTAATTTTTTACTGAAAAAGTAAGGGGCGACTGCCCCTCCCCCCTCGCCGCCACTGAGTCTCTGGCACAATGCAATCGTTCGGTTGAGGTACGGGCATCTCGAGGCACAACAAGAAATATGCCGCAGAAAGGAACTCCACAAAAGATGCGAGCGGCACCACCTGATCGTACCAGATTCAGCCTGAGTCGATACAAGTCGTCCACAGAAGTCGAGTAACGGGGTGTGCGGAGAGGATTTCCTTCAGCTGCCGCCTCCAGACAGAGACTTTCTCCGCCGCCGATGCATTCCTCCTCACCCCTTTTCAAGGCCCCCTCCCCTCGAACACGAATTTAAGAAAAACCTTTGTCAAATCGGTGGTGCCGCACACACACAGAGAGAAAGAGAAAGAAAAAAAAACATGTAAAATAGTTTTGGAAGAGATGGATTCGTTTCAGGAAAGAGGCTGAGGCTTTCATGGTTGTTGTTACGGTGTATAGGATTCAGGCGTGAAATTTTCTTGCATTAAAATGTCTCAATGGTGCGATATTGTAAATGAGATATATGGGATGTTCCGCGAATCGGTTGTCTCGATGACTGAGAGCTTAATGTGATGTTTTTTCGAGCAGAAAAGTCGGGTTTGAATGTCGAGAATGCATTTTCCTCTTTTTATTATATTGTTAATCTTGACCTTGAGACCGTAAGTGCTCTTCGGATGCCTATGTTTCGAAAGGTAACAGTCTCCAAGTGTCGCCTTCTGTGCGTTTCTACTCAAAATGCGATATAATTTTCTTTAGAGTAGATCTCTTATAATTATGTTTCCGGACGCTAAATAGGGTCGTTAATTGTAAGGTTATGAAAATAATGACAGCGCGTGCTTCTGCGAAACTTTTCTATATAATTAAGCTATTTTCAAATAAATATGTTTAATTAGATTTTTGTTTTCATTAATTAACTCTTCTGAAAACTATACATTTCTTCGTAATTAGGGGAGAGTTGCCGAATTTGGATCGCAACCAAAATTCTATTAAATATTTGGGTCATGAAATAAGGAATTTAAAGTGCAACGATGTAAATAGGGTTTGTGAAATCGCTTTTGAAGAAAAAGTGCAGAGTGGTTGAACTTAGAGAACGAGAGTTTACGTTTAGATAATATCAATTAATATTTTATTAAAGATGAATAGTCTTTTCGCTGTTTTAAAGTAAGCAGCAAAATATGTTATAAAAAAATATAATGCATCTCATTCAAAGAAGAAAATGTAAAGCTGATCATAATATTACTGGGCTCAAAACTTATGCTAAATTAACTTTATAAAAATATTTCTCGGAGTTTATTTAAATATACTGTTAAGGCAATTTTGATGATTCAAGTATCGATAATTCAAATATTCTACGAATTAAAAAACTTGAAGGTTTCGGTAGAATTCTCACGATTCCAAATTCGGAAGTATCCGTTTGTTTTTTTTTTTAAAAACTTTTTTCTTTTTAAAATAAAACTTATATTCAGAAATGCATAACTATAAGTAAAACATATAATATAGTGGAAAATATTTAAGAAAATGTTAAAATTTGCAAAAATATAAAATGAATCTAATATGGTAATCACTAAATATTCAATAAATCACCAAAAATCCCAAAGTGCAAACCCTTTTAGTTGAAAGTACAGCTTAAATATTAATCAAATTTTTGAGATAAAACGAAAACTATTTTTAAAAATACTTACAGGCTAGTTCAACTTAAATGTTTGTTAAAAGAACACTATGGCATTTTAAGTAAAACAAGGTATTTACTCTTTTCACTGCTACTGATGTGCTTTTCCAAAATGTAAGAACTCGCAAATATTGAGATTTAAATAAAGTTAAACTTAATCCTGCTTTTAAATTTTAAATGAACGTATTTTTCACTTTTACTTACATATTTTCTAGCTAAAACGTTCAACCGTGAAGTTCAGAATAATATATTTTCGGCTGTTTTTAAAGCAATAATATAAGGAAAAATTTTCAAATCAAATAATTTTATTTAAAGTTCAATTAGAAAATAGATCCATTATTATTATTTTTTTTAATTTGTTAAAACTAATGGCACAATTTCAGCACACGCTTTTCTAATAAAAGATTGCTTGAAAAACTGCAGTGCTGCCATCTGGCGAATAACTGTCAAAGTTGGCTCGACGGGAGGTCAACGTGCCGTGTCACAAGGTCGGTTTTTATTTCATTTCTCTACCTTCCTCTCGTGAAACATTCAGTTGTCGCGTTTATAGGTGTGTCACGGTACCAAGACAAACGTTTTGAACCCGCTCACTCACGCAATCTCAGACATTTTCTGCTCCTTAAATGTGCATTCTCCTCTCACACACACCGTTTCGGTCCTTTCTTTCTTGTTTCCCATTTTTTATTTTATTTCCTTTCTTACAAGATAATACTTATGAATAAATTTTTCACCAGGTACTTGAAGCTAATAAATTCAATTACAGTTCATAATTTTTTTAATGACAGCTAAATAGTTGACTATTAAATGATAGCCAATGGGAAGCGTTGGCAGAAAATTCTTTAACCAAGTCTAGTCTTATTTTTAAATTATATGTTCTCTTCTTGTTTCAAATTTATTCAGATATGTTCAACTATACTTTCCATACCGGAAATAATACAATAGAATAACTATGAAATAGAATAGTAAATTACACATAGAATAATTATGAAATAAACTATTAATATCTGCCATCTTAAGAGTGCATTTATAGCTGTTCTTATAACCAATTTTATGGAAATTGCCAAAAACTTACTCGCACTCTTTTACTTACCATCTTGTTATACATTAAAACCTAGGGAATTCGAAATTTCGGATAACCCGAATATCTTTTTTTTTTAAATTTTCTGAAAAATCTCTAGCGAAAAATGAGGGATCAATAACAATTATGAATCAGAAAGAAAGCTGATGTTTATTCCTAACTTTAAAAAGTATTAGAATTGGTCTATAAGAATGAATACAGCACCTTAATTAGTAGAAACAAACTCATATATCTTCTTTTTACTCTCAACGTGTGCAAGTCGCCGCGATGCTCTTACTGCACGCCTTCACATATCACCCAAAGTCTATGCTCTACTGCATTTGGTCAAGTGTATTTTACCGAATTTTCCAGCTAATCCGAATTTCCCGGAATCTGAACAGAGGTCAGCCCCAATCCGTTCGGATTCACGAGCTTCTACTGTACAGAAATTCCAGATTCGAAAAATTAAAATAAATCCTGCTGTGTCCAGCAATGTCCGAACCACAATCCTCCCTTCTAGCCTTAACCCGGTCTCATCAGTAGATGCGATTTTCACAACTCGAATGCAGTCGAGGCGAATAGTACGGGGCGTTGCATTTGAGTGTAGGTATAACCGAAAGGAGTTTCCTTTTGCGGCGCCGTCTTCTCACTTTAATTGTTCCGTCAGATAGAGATGGAGATCAATTACCGGGTGATGAGCGATTTCGAGGCGCATAATCTTTCCATTGAGAGGCTAATTACACCCACGGCGAGGGCGAGTGAATCATGAGGAGTTAGTGCATAATTGGGGACGCGGAGTAAATCTCTCGGCGGGAAAACAGACGCGGCAGATTGATTAACAAGGAGCCAATTAAAAATTCGGCCTCCTGGCATCTCTGGCTTGGCGGGAATCGTAATAAGAAATAATTGCTTCTAATGTGCGCCAAGCCATTCGCTCGCGGCGGAACTTCAAGGAGATTGAAATTTTAAGCGGAATATTTAGATGGGAGGGATGACTGGAGTGCATCTTCATTCAAAGAGAAAGTATCGATAGAAATAATGAAAGTACTGAAAGAAAACAAAAATTCGGTAATATTCTTCTTCCGACTTTTCTTGTACATTTTCGCAAAAAGATGCCATTTATAATTCGTGGTTTTGCATTTATGCCATATAACCAAACGTTCTCAGTTGGAATCTAGTAAAATATCCCAAAAGTACCCGAAATTACCTCTTCCGTAGCCTACCGAAATTACCGCAGTTTTTATGATAATTTCGCAAAATATTATCCGAAATCAGCAGATTTTGCAATGCGATTTTTATAAAACTT
>BGPR01000395.1:106017-117711 GCA_013235015.1 Araneus ventricosus | reverse complement strand
GAGAATGTACATCTCGGAGGGATTTTTTTCAAAATCAACAGATTTTGTAATGCGATTTTTATAAAGCTTCAGTTAATCGATAGAATCAATTGGACAATCTTGTGAGGCTGGACACAACCTAATCAAACAAGTACAGCATTGTCATGCGCTTTCCACTTTCCTACAGCACTGAAAAACTTTGTGAATATTATTTGAAGATTTCGTAGAAATTCTAGAATTGTTTTTGGATTTTAATCTCAAGGTTTTGAAGCATTATTTCAGAAAGTGATTTATATCTTTCGTCTCCAGAATGGACTTAAGATATTGTCAGCTTTATATATCAGCTGCATAATGCTCATGAAAAGTAATTTTTTCGGAATTTGCAATAAACCATGAACCCTCAATGAACAATTGTTCAACTAATTGGTAATACTGAAAGAATATTTAACTAACAGATGATCTTTTTAAATACATTATACAAACTGGGTTACTCGCTGTTGCCCAGACATACGAAATGATTAAGAGTTATGACATTCATACGAAATCGCTGTTCTAAACTTAAAAGTGTACATTTCGATAAGGAGCACAGCAATATTGAATTTTATGAAAGTTGAATATCCTGAATGCTCATATATACTTATAAATTATATACATTATTTAAATTGCCTTTCGATAATAACTATTAGAAGGTTCAAGTTTAAAAAATATCAGTTTGTGCAAGAACCCTCATCATTTAGTTTCTATTAGAGTGCAACCGAAATTCACCTCTCTGCAATGCTAGTATCTTTCTGAATATTAACGGTATTTAATTGGAATTTTTATAGAAGTTTCCCTATATATTTAGCTTTGATGTTATGAAAGAAAAATTATACTACGTTTCGCACATGCGCAGTAAAAAAAATAATACTCATATTTCCTATAATATTCAAAGTATTTTCTTCAAATTTTAATACTGTGCTTCTCTAACATATTGTCAAGTATTCTATCGTTATCAAATTTAGGTGAAATAGGACGAATCCTAAATCATTTTCTTCATCAATTTCTGGTCGGTCCCCTAAATGCTCACGTGACCAAATTTTCACTGTAAAATGTGAGCTCAAATCTCTTCTTTACATGGTCGAAGCAAAACTTTTGGGGGATATTCGAAAAAATATGCAAATCCTAAATTGTTCACATTTGTCTGTCACCCATTTGTATGTATGACGAATAAACGCAGGTATGAACAATCACCTTTAAATATTGGGTGCGTAATGATACTGATAAATTAAATTATAATGTTATCTAACAAGCAAATAAAAAGTTTTTTAAAGTATGTCCGTTATAAGATAACTTTCGGGTCACGAGGTGTTAAAATCTTGAACATTTGTCTTGCCCTCACAGAAAAAAATACTACCTTTTCAATCCTAGCCATAGGATGACCCTTGTTCTTGGCGGGATTCCCATCCATTCTGAGTGTGTTTTTTTGGCTTTATTTGATGCGTTTTATTCTCTCAATTGTTATTTTGGATACTGCTGAATTTGGGCGCAACTAATACGATGTGTTCTTTATTATTTGGTTTTATTATTAGTTTTCTATTATTGTCTTTCATTACTTCCATTATTCAATGACTTTATTTTACAAATTATTAATTTTATCTTAATTTTTAATTGCTTTTGCTAATTTATTTTGTATTTTCCGTTACAAAATATTATATAAACTTTTGAATGCAGCAGCATTTGCTATAGTTTTGTGAAATAATTTTTTTCCCAGATTTTAAAAACTTCTCTCGCTCCATTTAAAATGAATCAACATAGTAAAAATTCAGTCTTATAAGAATCACAGTCACTAATTTTCATTAATTAATTTATTATTATTATTTCATTTTATTTTATTTAATTATTTATCTATTTTGTTAATGTAAAATCGAAATCCTGCCCACACTTTCAGATTTAGCCATATTAACTTTATTTTATAGATAATAATCTAGTTACTAGAGGTTTGACAGTTTTCGCTATGCTAAATAAAGATCTATTTTTCTTAGAAGGCGAAAATATGTTCGATTTCAAGTTATTGAACTTTTAAGAATTCAGTCTTAATACCTTATATTGAATTTATAAGAACTAAATGCTATTGCCTATATTATTATCTGATTAAAGATAGCTCATAAAAATATGATTAAGAATGTTTTTATGAGATATACGAGAAAGCAATTAAAATAAACAGTATTTTTCATCAACGTAGAAACAATAAATGGCTTTAATTTAAAAGGTATCTTCGTTAATTTTTTTCCATTAAAGGAAAAACCTCTAAAACATAAGAATCAACAAGTGCCTTTAAGGTGGTCTTTACCAAATCACGACAAAAAAACTCCAGAAGTAATTAGAAAGTTTTTAAGCCTTCTGTTTACAAAATAATGCATAAAAAGTTTTGTTCAACTGCAAAGTTGAAGTGTTGCGTGAAATCAAAACTGTCGAAAAACCTAAAAAAGGCCAAATCCCAGCATGGTAAACAAACTTAGTTGTCTTTTTTATGTACGATTTTTTAAAAATAAAGCCATTAACAAACAACATGTTTTTGTGATAGATTCCTGCTTGGAATCGTTAAGACATCAAATTACTTTACTGGGAGCACTTACATCTAATGAAGTCCAAATGTTCCAAGAACCAAAAAACACAAAATCTTAAATTTGGCAGAGAGGTAGGTCTGATTGTAGAATGCTAACAAAAAACATTTTGTTGTGAGAAACGTTTTTGGTAGTTCAGTGTAGATTAGTTATTAAACTGTGTGGGGTCGGACCATACACGATGTAGAGGATCAAAATTTTGGGGACACTAAATCTGGATATCTAATGCTTTCTAGCAAAACAGTGTAACGGATTGTTTTCAGTCTCCAAATCTATATTTGAAATACTGAGCTGATTACGGTTTTATCAGTATTTTTTTATGTATTTTTTCTCGAGGCGCAAATTGCGTGCGTGATGTGAATGATTGTAAATTATTTTAGATTTCAAGCTTGTAAAAGTTCAGTTCTTTAAATTTTTAGGTACGTCTCAACGACTTCTTTTGTAAATAGCCATCTAAATTATATTTTTGATATTAAAAAGGCTGTTCTTTTAGTCTGATGTTACAAAAGCTATAAAAACTTTTTCAATTTAGTACATTTCATTAGAATTAAAGCTGTCTTTTAGCTAGATAGCACAAATGCAGTTTTTATTTCTGAATTCTCACTGCGGTATGTTAAAGGATATTTACTCTGTAGGTCATAAAATCCGAATGATAGTGAACTAAAATACATGGGAAATATTTGTGGCTTACAGCATCAGATACAAATCAATGAGAACTTCGTTCTTTAACCAAAAATGAACAACTTTCTGAAATAACTATGTACAGTTTATTTATCTCAGTATATTCAGTTTCCTGGTTTATTATTGAATACTGCTTTATTAATTTATTTTATGTTTTAACGTAAGCAATAGATACAACTAGCCAGAATTGAAGAAAAAAACCGAAAAGTGTTTTTAAGAAAAGCTATCTCGAAAGATTATTTTGCCCGAAAAAGAGTCACAATTAGAAAATTTCAAGTTCTATCGTATAAATTTCAATACTTTACATTGCAGTAAAATTTTGTTAACGTAATTATTTCATGGATGGAAATAGCCCTAAGTAAAGTAAACTGAGAAAAAAATTTAAATAAAGATAGCCGACAAGATTTTTTTTAAACGCCTCGCCAGGGAAAACAAGCAAGATTCAGAAAACTGCATATTGAACTCAGAAATGTTTCATGAGTACCTACATTCATTTGTTAGCAAAAGAAATTTAGATAAAGCTGATGATGATTAGAAACAACGATGACCGATTTAATTGTAGAATGAGGCAACAATAGATTTAAGTAAATTTGTACAAATAACAATGAAATCTAAATTATCTCAATCAACATTACCGCTGATCGACGATGGCCCGAACCCTTTTATGAAGTACCGTTAAAAGTTTCAGGTAAACTAAACCAGATTTCTCTGTTGCTTACTTTTAATCTTAATATTTTCCAATTTCGAGTAACGTTGGTATTGTTTGGCATAATTAGATGATACTAAAACTTTGAGGCAAGTACAAAATATGCACTCAGGCATGTATTTCATGTAAGAAAATTCAAGCTCCTTCTTTAAAAAATATATCAGACATACAAAAACGAAGCAAAGGTAACTTCGTTTCTGAAATTCTGTTTACGCACAAGAACCTTTTGGTTATAAGGAATATCCTAACGGTAAATATATATTATAAATATAATATGAAAATATTATGAAAATATTTATATGCACAACATTTTTTAAACACGTAGAATTATTCTGTAACATGATTATTAGCTAAACACAAGGGAAGGAAGAGGTATAACTGAGCACATGCAATCGAAAATACACTTCAATGTGTCAATCATGAATTCGTTTCCTTTTACAAAAATTTTGTATAGTTTTTGCCTTGTATCATTAACTGAAGAAGATAATCGCATTAAAATAATCATGCATAAAACGTTTTGTTAGATTTTTTTCCTGCATAAAAAACCCCGAAGTGCTGTGCAGAAATATTTTATACAATTTTAAGAGACTAAAATAGAAAAAAAATAGATGAAAATTTCTTCCTAAACTTCATAATTCATGATTCATTTGCAATACTACTAAAAACATTTTTTATGAAAAAGTTATCTATTAGATCTGACTACTAATTGGTTGATATGCTGAATTAGTCTCATTACGAAGATACGTGAAATCCATCTGGAATCACCTCCCAGTTGTGAACTGTCGTGAGATATGGAAATACATACAGAACCAACTCCCTTCTCTTCAGATTTCTATACCACAACAACGGAAGGGAAACTGCCTTCCACCACACATTTAGCAATCCTATAGGGAAGACTGGTACCTTGATTCTGGCGCGATTACTTCTTCTCTCTAGAGGACAGAATCTGAATTACGCTCCACTATTTAAAAAAATAACGGGAGGCTGTCCTTTTCAAACAGCCGCTGATGTTAAAGGCGTAGGACTACTTTACTCGCGTGACTTTTCCGATTTTCATTTTTTTTTGTAACTTCTGTTGTTACCCTTTATCTCTAAAGTAAGACATTAGTTATGTTTTTAACATATGCAGTTACCGAGATATAGAGGATCTCCAATACAACGTTCTTTGTGGTGTTTTGGCGTGTGAATCTAATTCCTTCCTGAGGCCCCAATGGGAGGAACGTAGTCCTACGTTAAAGAAGGAACCGCCCTAGTGGCGTGTTATTGCTATTGATTTCACTGCGTCTGAGTAGATGAATTTGTTTTAAGACGTCAACTCTCAAATGATGTTTTGTTTTTAAACTATCCTTATTTAATAATCATTACAGTTACAAAAGCTTTATTTTGTCCAGCTTATTATATGTTTACTAAGTATTTATACTCTATCAAACAATAAGGATGTCATCCAATAGTTGCATGGTTCTATTTTGGTTTTTATAACCTCTGCACTCGGGGGTAAGACCGGGTACTCCAAGCGGCGCAAGACCAGGCCAAACAGAATTGACGATTCCCCGACGACGGCGATATAAACACATCAGACGTTGACAGAATATACATCATTAAAATATAAACTAACTTAAAGAGATGAGAAGTGTAGAATGTAGAAACTGTCTTAGCTGGGCCCACGAAAACTGCAGTGGCGTGGAAGAAGAAAATAGCTGGTTTACATGAGAATTTTAACTAATATCCTTAAATTGCCGTATGAAATAAAAATGTCTGCTATTTTTTCACGAAAACCTAGTTTTCGTAATTTCCCACAACGTTAACATGTGCACCCAGTTTTCCCCCACTAGTACTGTAACTGTCAGAGTAGGCTACTGACAAGCCAGCTCTAGGTATTGTCAAGTGTATGCACATAAAATATCTCCTAAATTTCAAGCAGAATATATATAAAAAAAGTAAATAAAAAGAAGCCCAAACCAAACCAGTCTTTAGAAGGCACTTTGGAAGATTAAGATGCTTGAGCAGATGGCATAAAAATTGAAGTAAGAAGTATTTAAAAAGAAATATACATCTGCAAGTAAGGAAGGAACCACCACGCCGAGAAGAAAACACTAAAGATTAAAGAAACAAGATTATTCATTCTACCAAAAAAAAACAAGGATAGACAGACGGGGAACATAAAATGATATCGAAATCAAATAAATGTGATGCTTTTTCTTATTGTCACCTATTACCCTTGACAGGCTACTGGCAATCCAACTCTAGGTATTGGCAGGTGTATGCGCATAATAAAATACAGAGTGTTCATAAATTATTGGGCCCATTTCTAAAATAAATTTTAAAAAACTAAAAATGTTACAACTAGGGTTTTTTTTTTTTTAATGAGAGTGTATTCTAAAAAGTTTTTATTTCAAATAGTAACGCGCTGTTACGGGGGTCGTAAACTATTGGACATCTCCCATTTTTGAGACCCATTATCTGCGAAATTATAAAATCTAGAGTAAAAATAAAAGTATGTATTTGTAAGGAATTTTACGCTCTTTAATTTGTTAAATCAAGTGTAATTCGAAAACTGAATAGTTTTCGAGATATTCAAGAAAAACTAAAAAAAGAAAACTAGAAAACTTGCATCGACTTCTGCTGTTCGGTAGTAGTTGCGTATAGAAATCTCTCGCTGCAGAGAATTTAGAACGCGTAATGAAATCTATAGCCTATCTGAAAAAAAACTTTTTATTTGCTATCTCATTTTTAAAAAAGCACAGTTGTAACATTATTAGTTTTTTATATTATCATTAATATTTGAAATGGGTCCAATAATTTATGACCACCCTGTATCTCCCAAATTTCAAACAGAGTATATCAAAATGAAGCCCAAACCAAACCAAGTCCTTACAAGGCACCTGTGCAAGATTAAGATGCTGTGAGAGTATTATGGGATCGAAACGGCTGAATGATCGAGCCTCTGGAGATTTATTGCGGACTCGGTAATGTTCTGGTGAGAAAACGGGGGTTTCATTCGCACAAAGAGCAGAACAAAGACCCCTCTGTCTGAAGCTGATTTTTAGTGGCGTGCGAATGGTCCTTTTCTAACAAGATACCAATTAACGGTCATTGTGGATACCGACTCTCTGCCGAGACCTGCCAGGCAGGGAGCGGAGAGAGCTACGGCCGTTTGCTCTGGAAACGCCATAAAACAGCGTCGGAACGTTTATGCTGACGTTGAGCGCACGGAGGGGGTCAACTCGGAGATTTTGTTTTCTTATTCTCAAGCAGGGAGATCGTATCTTATACATGGGAGGGCGTTATTTTACATAGTATCTCTTACAGTGGCGCACTTAGGAATGCTAGTCTAGGGGAGGAGGGGATTAGTTAAAAGGATCGGAGGTTGAGAACGGAGAACATTTACTGCCAGTTAGCTGAAGTTTCTGATTGTGATTTTCTAATATTAATTTCGATGATTCTAGAAATTGTTTTCTTTTGGTTTGAGATTAGTATGCACTCAGCGTTTCAAATGTACTTATTTCTTGATACAGTAATGATAAAATACTTTTAATCTTTTAAGTTGAAAAGACTTGTTAGATATATAATTTTTCCACCTTTTTAAGCAAGGTTCTGAAATTGTGGGCCGTGGGCCCAAGAGAGGCTATGTACATGGTCATCTTATTCAGTGGGCTAATTGGGCCCAGGGGCGTCAATGATCCAAGGGTGCCTAAAAATTTACAATAATGATTTTATTTTAGCTTTGAACAAATTTTTTTATTTAATTAGAATTTTAAATATGTTAAAAGTAAAAATATGATTAGGGCTTGTAGTTTAATTTCATTAACGTCCCAATTTGAAGCAACACGAGGGCTATTTTGGGACGGACATCGTAATTTTGAGCCGCGGTCCGATGAGGACGACGCCTGAGCTGTCACCCCTCTCCAAACTTCCGCAACACGCCAGCGGAAGGACGTTTGACCCCCTACGTATGATTTAGCTTGCAGCAGGCCGAATACACGACGGATCTTCAGTAGAATCGGATTTCGAACCTGGAATCCTTAGCTTCGAGGCTGACACATTACCACTAGGCCACCGCGACCTTATTGGGGCTTGTAACTAGACAGCCATAGATTTTGTATTGTCACATAAATATGAATATCAGTTAAAAAATATTCATATTGTAGTGTTGGAAAAAAATATATTCCTTCTTTTCGCCAATTTTTGTTATCTCCGGACGGAAGGTTTACAGTGGTCCCCTCCCACTCTGAGTTTTTCTGCGAATTTACGGGAGGGTCTTTGACCTCTTTGCGCGTTCCGTTGGAGGCTCGGAGAATATTCTCGAAGAGTACTGTCCCGGCTGTGATTTTTGACTAATGGTTTTTCAGTTTGGGGGCTTCGGAAAAGAAATTTTGGGGTTGCTGGGCAGATCGGACACGGACAGAGACGAGGTCATGAAGATTGGAGGGAGACTCTACTGGTGACAGGTTGGAAAGACAGAGTAAAAATTAAAATGTAGGAAAAAAATTAATAGAAGGTTCTTTTGCTGGCCGTGAGGGGGTGGCCCCTTTGCCTCTCACGGTTAGCGCGGTTTTTGGAAGCGGAGACTACATTTTTAGTGGAATTTAGCTTACTGGCCAAAAGAAACGGCCTGCGAATTTCATAAATTTTGTCTGGAAATGCCTGTATTCCCGATGTGGTCATTTTTTTTCCTTCACGGGTTGCTCTCACCTATGAGAGTGATTTTTCAGGCCTTGCATCCTTATGTTTGCTTACAAAAAAAAGGAGAGGAATTATGCTGGTGGTGATGGAAATAGTGATATGTGAATTACAATAATTGATTAGTTTTGCATTGTGTAAATACGTGTGCTGAGGCTATGTACGTAAGTACGGATTATTATTACAGTGGAACTGTAGGTGGGTAAAATTAATGTAACTGTGTGAGATGTAATTCATGCCAAAATGATCTAGTCTTTTTTTTCTTTAGTAATGGCTGTTTGTGCTTGGTTTTTACTGTGCTGTTTACTTGGTATGAAGGTATGATACTTAATATGATGGTGAAATGAAACTTTTCTAAATTGCATGTGTGTGGAATTCATTCGCTATGTTTTATGACATGGAATAATACATTGAATTTATTTGAAACAATTATGTTACTTTAATCAGGAAAGATTTCTAGTGAATGATATTGCTGTTATTATGATCATTTGATATCTACAGTAAACTTCAATTTGGGTTGACTTTATGATGTAAAAGGTTTAAGTGAAGTGATCATGTTATATATAGTCTGGAAATTAAACATGTATATCTGAGAATGGCATTTGCTTTTAATTCTTTAAATTACTTCCAAAATGCCTCAAGTAAATTTAAAAATGGCTTCTCGAACAAAATCTTGGATTGTGTTTTTAATTTTAAGATGGATCAATTCAATGTACTGTTGTTTATGTTTTAATGATTTTTTTAAATAAATGTATGTTATTCAGGTCTGCACAGGTTGATTTAATGTGGGAGGACAGACTCCTTAATAGTTTTAAATTATTACTTCTCTTTCAAATTCATCTTGTTCTTATTCAAATTTTTCAAAATTTTGCAGTTAATAATTGTTTTCCTTTGTTAAAAGATCTCATGTAGACAGAGCTTCCTTAAGGCATGGCCTGGATGAACACTGGGTTATTGATAAAACACAACGCATAAAATTTATTATTATCATTTTATTGATTTGGGTTAAATCCTGACATTTTTTTTAAGATCTAAAAATCCTAATATAAATTAAAAATAAATACCAAAATTTCAATACGACAATATTGTTATACAATCGGAGAGAAAATCCTAAACTCTGCTCTAAATTTACCTACAGGGTGGCAATTATTGAGCTATATGAAATAAAAAATAAAATTTTCAAAAACTACTGAGTTCAAAAATTTTATTTAAATTTTAAAAGTAAATACAGATATTCGGATTCAGTTTATGGCATTGCCATCAATGATATGACGTTGCACAGACGAAGAGCAAAATTCTGCAAAAATCGCTGAAGTGTCGAGACATCGACACTACCAGTTCTGTCAAACTTTTCAATCACATTTTTGATTGTTATAACATTTGGTCCGTTTGTCTTCAGCTTGCACTCGGTCACAAATTTCCTTTGAGCCGCAATCGGGCTGTTATTGATCGATAGTAGGCCTTGACGATCGATATACGCTCAGAAACGCAGTATTTCGACATTTTCAACGAAAAATGAACGACAACAATAAGAGTGCGCATGCTCAAACAAAATCCAAATATACCCTGCATTCAACCGCCAAGTTTTAACTGAATCCCGCCAACGGTTCAAAAGTTATCAAGGTTTTTTTTCATATAGCTCAATAATTGTCAGCCTGTTCATTATCAAGGATAAAGTAAGTAGCTGCATCCTGATACCTAATATCATATTTAAATATCTGTTTAGAGCTAACAACTGCCGGATTTTACTTGGGAAGTCATATTAAAATAGTAAAAATTCAAACATTGGCAACAAGATGCATCTGATAATCAAAAAGAAAGAAATTGTAAGCTAAGAAATTGTAGATGCGTAAGTCTGCTAAGAAATTGTAGATGCTTCGCCAAATCCAAAAAGTTCATCCACGGGAATTACTTAGTGGATCATTTCAAAAAGTGCATACAGATTATAGGAATAGTTTTATGAAGAAATTTTTATTAATGCTATCAAAATTTACTTAAATGTTTAAAAATTATTCAAAATAATTTATAAAAGTTGATTATTTAATATTTTTATTTTAAGAAATGAAGCAACGATTTCATAATTTTAAACAAATCAGCGGCGTCGAGCAAGCACTGCTTGTTGGTTGGCGGATCTGCCCCGAAGTGGCTATTGAAATGGTCTGAAACGGTAATATTCAAAGCTACATAACTCGGTCAATTTGATCGAGGGATTGTATAAATATTTAGATTTCGTAATTTTTTCAGCAGTCCACTTATGCTCTCAGAAAGCATAAAGTATAATTCTTGACGCCATTTAAAGCACTTTTCCAATTGGAAGTATATATTTATCTTCAAATGTTTAGAAATTAGCTGTAGGGCCACGATTAGAGTGGACATCCTGAACAACTGAGTGACCTCAGACTGTTTTTTTTTAAAGCATTCTGCATCACATCTAAAGTAAAATTTATAATGCTGCTGAATTTCTTATTCTAAGGGATACTGTCCACAGTGAAATCACAGTCATGATAAGTGGCGTAGCGACTGGTGGGCAAGGGCGTATAGATGCTCCGGGCGCCATGGTGTCAAGACATTAATGTGTTTGTGCCATTTTTATAGCAAAATATGATGAGGCGGTGTACAAATATTACAATTCCCCTGGAGCCATTTATGCATGTTAAGCTGCTGATGACGACTGGGGTTAAAGAAAAAAAATCATATTATTCTCTGGGCACCACTTACTCTCGCTACGCCAGTGACCATGGTGATAAAACGTTTATACGATTATGTCACTCTTTAAAATCAAATAAGATGAGGAGGCGAAGAATACCGGGCGCCGTTTATACAAACTAACTCACTGACGATGGCTGGAGTTTGGGAGAATAAATCATATTATTCACTGGGCACCACTTACTCTCGCTACGCCAGTGACCATGGTGATAAAACGTTTATACGATTATGTCACTCTTTAAAATCAAATAAGATGAGGAGGCGAAGAATACCGGGCGCCGTTTATACAAACTAACTCACTGACGATGGCTGGAGTTTGGGAGAATAAATCATATTATT
>BGPR01000395.1:76579-106007 GCA_013235015.1 Araneus ventricosus | reverse complement strand
CTACGCCAGTGACCATGGTGATAAAACGTTTATACGATTATGTCACTCTTTAAAATCAAATAAGATGAGGAGGCGAAGAATACCGGGCGCCGTTTATACAAACTAACTCACTGACGATGGCTGGAGTTTGGGAGAATAAATCATATTATTCACTGGGCACCACTTACTCTCGCTACGCCAGTGACCATGGTGATAAAACGTTTATACGATTATGTCACTCTTTAAAATCAAATAAGATGAGGAGGCGAAGAATACCGGGCGCCGTTTATACAAGCTAACTCACTGACGATGGCGTGGGGGGGGGGCCACGAAAAAATCATATTATGCCCCGAGAGCCACTTACCCTCACTACGCCACTGATCAATGATTCCCTTTCCAAACAGCGAATAAAAGTACAGTGAGTGGCAGCAATAATTTTTTTTCAACTCTTAGCTCTTAGTCTAGGAAATTAACATCCTTGAACGCACTAAAGTATGGAAATAATCATATCTATTTTTATATGGAGTGATTAACAATATAACTAATTTATACTTTAATTTCACTTTCTGGTAAACGACATTTTCATGGAAAGAGCATTGATAAAAATTTTATCTCGAGATTTTGGTAAATTTCAATTGCCCTTGAATAATAATAAAAAAAAACTTTTTTGTAATTATGCCTGAGCATCTTCTCTGTATATGTACATGCGAATACGGTAACTCCACAACGCAACGGGGTAGATGGACACAATTTGGGCATATGATATTAACGCTAAAATTGCAGATATGTTTCAAATTTGAGAAAATTCGTTAACTAGAAGGTGTAGTTTTTTCCTTATGCGGTTTTCATCAAGTGCATTTCATGTATTGCTGTGCTGTGAAACTAAATAGAACTTTGCCTGTGCGTTGCAACACACGTTCAAGGTAAATAATATTCATTACAATGATGTGTGCCATGTGATATGCTATTCATGTTTGCCAACTAATGTGTTTTTTCACACTCGTGTTGACACTCCCCGCGCATAAAATATTTATTTATATAACAGCACATTTATTTATGAGCATGTTATATTTTCCATAGTTGAAATTGAATTTCAAAAAGCATAGGGGAAATCCCTAAAATAAAAACACTCGGTCAATCAAACTGACATCACTGAATATGTAGTCTTTAAAATTTTAAGATGATATAAAATTGGGGCGTGAAAAACATCAAATTTATGAAATTAAAAATTATCAGTATCAAACCAATATTCGTAAAGCCAACTATAGATCTTTTGAAAGTATTTTCATGACTTCCACTCAAGAACTTTTGGTTGCATGACACATAGATACAGTTATTTATACGTTCTAAGAGACTTTTTTATGTGAAAGTATACAAGAAAATCGAGATTAGAATGCTCGCGATGTTTAGCATTTACATTGCATTCGGCTTATAAATGCTAAATTACCCACCAACAATTTAGCACGATCCACTTTGCTTTACAAGACAAGTTTCTGGAATTGTTTAAACTTGTACAGCTATTTGACTCTCGTTATTATAGAAAGGATTAAAAGGAAGATGTTTTTCTTCTATTAAATGTTTCTTTGTCTATTCTATTTTAATTTTCGATAAAAATAACATTGAAACATTCAAGATTGCCATGTTTAGGAACACTTAGGTAGTAATTTTGGTTGATTTTATTCATTAATATAATATTTTCTTCAATAGATTAGATAACCCATATTTCCTATGAGCCGATTCTTTTACGAGACCAAAAATTTATTCATCCGCAAGATAACACGGCTTCTCCGAAAACTCTTAATAGAGATCTTTCTCTGTAATTATCATAGAAATGCAAATTAAGATATATTTATCTATAATTTAAACGTCACTATAATCGCTTCTAAGAAACCAAACCTCGGTGGATATTTGTTTAAAATTATATTTCAGCATTTATATATTTATTTATTCACTGTAGCAACAGTATTATTTAGAATTAAACATGGTATAAATTAGAATGCATGAAATAATTTTATTTTTCCTTTTGATAACTTATTATAACCCTCGTCAGATTTTTTCTTGAACTTTTAAACTGTGTAGAAAAAAGGATACCTATTAAAATTCTCTGCTTGAGGGCATGAAACATAAGGTTTATGTCCTTGAAATCTTAGTTCTTTTGCTTTAACTCCTTACGGATCATGTATTGAGCACTATATTGAAGAGTATAGCAAGAACTTTTATGATTAATATCCTTTTTCTTTTATTTTTACCAAAAAGTTAATGAATTGCTTTTCAAGAAGATAATACTAACATTACTCAAAGCTGACCAAGAAACTGATTTAAACAGAAAAATAAGTAAATTATTACTATTAAACAATATTATCCCTCCTTAGCTGACAGAAATCCCATGTCACTAACTTTATTAACACCATGAAACTAACTTCAATGAATAAAATAACAAAATCCTATCGTTTCGGCGTTGAGCTTTTCAAAGATCTCAAAATAAACGACCTAAGTAAGGCGGCCGAGATGTCCTACCAAGAACATCGAATTTGGTGTCTATTGCGCAGCTAGTCAATTGTCCCTTTTGTCGTTTTCTGATGAACGGATCGATATGATATACTATGCTGCCTTAATCAGGAATGAAAACATAAAACTAACTATATTCTTTTTATCAGATTATGATTAATTCCCCCCCCCCAAAACAAACAATACGAATTGCCCTGTACGTATAATCCTAAAATAGACAAAATAATGAAAGTAGTCTAGTTTTCATGAGATAAAATAAATCATATTTTTATGAACATGTTTTTATTTTTATTTTTTTTCGCTAATTAGAGTTTGAGGTAGCTTATATACCCGGCGTTGTTCGGTATAGAAATATTTTCAAATCTAAGTACTTATAACACTTTAAACTTAATTAAACAGTTTTTCACTGTAACGGCTTTGGTTAATTTTCTTTTGCTCCTGTGTCTCTGACCTTCTCGGCCAGCAGCAAAAACGTGTGAATAAAGGATTTGATGAAACAATAAAATTGATTTTATAAAAATAGAAAACATTGTTAGAAATTGCGTTTAAAATGAATTTTGAAACGTTAATTACAGTTAGAGAAAAAATTCTACAACAATCAATTTGGTATGATTAAAAAGATAATTTTTTGACTTTTAAGGTGATACAAAAATAATTTTCGTACGATAAGTATTTCAGAAAGTATTGGCGAAAAACGTCTAAAAATAGCTTAATTTCGTTATTTAATTAAATAAATAAAAATCTAATCCGAATTTTAAAATAATTTTTACAGTGTTAGCTCCCTCTTGTATTAATCCATCACTGTGCCAAATTTGGTCGCCGTAAGTCCAACGGTGTGGGCGTGCATAAAGAACCAAAAAATGAACCTAAAAACACATACTTTCCTCTTTTATATATATAGATGTGGAAAAGGGGGATGATCAATATCATGACTAAAATTACAGCAACAAGCATAATGCAGAGAATCAATATAAAGAAACAGTACATATAGATCTTGTTTCAAAAGATTTAGATTTAAGGATATTATATTCATAAAATGAAAAAAAGTTAACAATGTTTCTGAATTTTAATTGCACACGCATAGAAATACGGCAATCACATAAATTACTCGGAAGAAGATAAAACAATAAATTCTACCTTCGCCACTTTTAATTTTTACAGGAAGTAGCTAACTTGAACAAAATCATGGTTCTTTTCCTCTGGTATCTAGAAAACTTCAGCATTATAATAAGAACCCTACGCAAATTTTTTTTCTCCACTGGCTTTTTAATCACGTTATCTCACTATCTAAATGTGCAAATTATACCGCAACAAAAACAGAACACATTCAAATGATTCTCAACTTTTTAGTATTTTATACCTGATTTTTCCATAAGTTTTAATTTCATCCCCTCCCAGTTTATTTGCGAATTATGGATCTCAAAATATCTTTTTAATTGATATGTAGTAACTGACTCTTAAGGGGGACGTTTTATTTTTGTATTTAAAAAATTGTCTTTTTTTAAATCTTAGTTTCACTAATTAGTTTTTTTCCACAGCATTTTTCTTATTTTAACGTCTTCACAACCCTTTAAAGAGACGCGAAATACAGATTGCGAATCACTGATATAAACACATTTTTCTAAGGTAAGAATTTAAAGCATTGCTTTTTCAATTATAGAAGTAAAGCACTAACCTACATCTTAGAAAAATGTGTGTAAGAAAGCCATAGCATAATTTTTTTCGGAAGAGAAGAAGCAATAAACTTTATACCTGAAACCGATTCAAACTTAAACATTTTCATTACAACTCAAGAAGCTATCTTAAATATATAACATCAGGAATATAAATATAGCTCAAGCTGTCTGTTTTCGTTCGCAATACTCATTTTTTCATGAACAAAATATTAGCTAATTCTTGTTTTAAGATATTGAAAAACATTGAAGTAAACATAAATTTAACTTCATTTTCATAAGCTAGAATGCATCTTAATTGAATTTAGTCAGTAGAATGCTTTGACCTTTCTAATTACCAGTATAAAAGTATCTTTTCTTACTTGTTTAGTTAATCGAAGCAAATAAAATTCTGTAGTTTTCTTTTTTTAAAATGTCAGCATTTTTACGCGAAACTATCTGTGACTTTTGACATAAAAATATTAGACTAGATGACAGAATCTCCCCTCGAAAGATTTACGAAACTATACAATGCTAGGACAACTTTAACTCCTTCTTTGTTTAAAACTACTGATTATTACCTTTTTGTGCGAAGAAAACAAGTTCAAATTCGACAGCAAAGATTTCGGTCTCCACTTAGAGGTATCAATGTTTAAATAGCCTTGACAGCGAAAATATAACAGGATCAGAATCTTATGAAAATTCTTCAGTAAATAATTTAATAAGAGACCTCACTTGCAAAAATATAGAAAATTTGAATAATGCAGTCTGAAAGGCCATTTTAACGTAGACAGACAGATATCTTAATGCCAAGGATTAAAAAAAAATCTCGACCGAAAGAGAAGGCAAGACACGATCACTTACCATGGTGGTGGAGGCGAGACTGCCTCTCACCCACCGAGCGAATTCCTCGTGCCGCCTCCTCGCCGGGCGTCACTCCCGTCGCAGCTACATCTTGACGCCTACTCCATCCTTCCCGATTCCACTCGGCAAACACTAAGCCATCCGCTTCCGAACAAAGGGATGAGTCTGACTTCTATCAGGTGATTTCGAATGGAAGTTACTGTCTCAAAGATTGGGGAATGCCACTGTTATATACCTCAAACTAAGTCTATTGCACAATCAGGAAACGACATATCACAAAGCAATTCTCAGGGACAGATTTCCCATAGGATCAACCTAGGCCATGGCCTAGGGCGCAGCAAGTCAGAGGGGGCGTATGTGCAGAAAAAATACCAACCGAATTAAAAAGTACTTAAAACTTCACATAAATTTCAGTACTATTTTTAAAAGAGCATATAAAGCATTTCTTTTTAAATTTATATCCATATACATAAATAACAGCTTAAACAATGCGCATTCACGCCACTCATCTCTACAGTTTGTTTTATCTTGCTCGGTTACAGGTAAAAGGCATTTTTCAGTTCCACTCTCACATACTTTGTGTAAACCACCTGTTAAATAATTTTTTGAGGGTGGAAGCGAGAGCAGAATTATGCAATTTGGCCTAGGGCGAAAAAACGTGTAAATCCGCTCCTGGCAATTCTGATTGCTACAGATGAATCACTATTATAAGAACATGGTTCACCTTACTCGAAAGGAAATTCGGTAAAGTTTTAAAACGGTTACATAAAGGCACTCAATCTATATGTACAACTACTGTTACTTAGAGAGCTTGTCCTTCCATAGCAGACATGTTCATGATCTACATCTGTTCTATACAGTAAAGTGGAGTATTCAGGTTTTAAGCCGAGAAGTATAAAACATTCCAAATCTAAACTGATTCAGTTTTAGGGAATTGCTTCAGAAGGATTGTGCAGCTTTTTACTTTGCTTAAATGCGTAGGATTTTACTCTCTCTATTTAAAAAAAATTGTTTGCCTTTCCTTACACGAAAAAAATGGTTCCTGCTGATTTCTTTTAGTTTGTTAATTAATTTCGTCTGCTGATTTCTTTTAGCAATACCTCCAAGAGGAACAAAAGAGTGCCAATAAGTTTAAATCTAAATACAGAAGAGTCAACAACTACGATTTTGAGTAAAAAAAAGTAAGAAAAAGTACAATCACGAGACTTGTGGAGAGATCATCCTTGTATATGGACACGAGATAGCAAGGTCATATCATCGTATATCGTTTAGCTTTCCTATGAAGAAGAGCAATTAAATCTGCAGTATTCTAAGCAGCCGTGGTGTAGTGCCGGAGTTTGAAGAGTAGAGAGCCTATCTGGATTGAAAACATTGTCAAGGATCGAAGATCTTTAAGAAGAATAATTGCAATCATGGACAAACTGAAATAAAAAAGGAATGATTTTACTTTAAATACATAAAATTATAGTTCTTTAGGCATATTTTAATTTCCCAAAAGTGAAGTAATATTAATTAACCTACATATTATATCAATACATGTTTATATAAGGTGTTCATTCTAATCGTGGCTCAAATAGATAATTTTTAAAGTATAGGAAGTATATGCCTAACTCTACGTTAGGAATAGGCATATACTTCCAATTGGAAAAATACTTTAAATGAAATAAAGAATAAAGAACGGTAGCCTCGAGGAAACGGCAGGCGTTGATTGGCCGATCTTTCTCGAGGCGGCCGTTGAAATGGTTTAATTGGGCATAAAATAATTAAATTCAAAGCTTCATAATTCGATCAATTTTGATCGCAGAAAAGTGGACTTAGAATGTTAATACATCAGTATTAACTTAGTAAATATGACTATTATAACCAGTTGACTGTATAAAAAATATAGATTTCGAATTTTTTTGGCAGTACACGTAATGTTTCAAACGACATAAAAAGAGAAGAAGGAGATCCCGAGCTCTAATCAAAAACAGTGTAGCATGATAATGTTTTAAGCTTGATTCGTCTGTCTTGTCTTCGCCTGGTTTGAGTGCATCAGTCGTAGCATTCTGTACTTAACAATTTTTTACATGATGCAATTTACAGAAAGAATGCCAGCTTAAAAATGTTATATTCTAGAACATCCTGTATTTTGAAATATATCAAGCCATTAGCTAGAAATAAACTGAAAAATCTAATATTTATTTTTGCTCAGACATACTAGAACTATTAAATTACTTACATTGATAATTCACAATTTGTTATTTTGTTGCACTCGGTTATATAAAAAAAAGCATTGTTACAAAATTGTGTTTAAAACTAATTTTGAAAAAATTATTAAAATTTAAAAAAATTACACGGAAACACAACTGGCATCACTGAAAAGCAAATTTTTTGAATTTTAAAGTGGTATAAGATTGGTTTTTGTGCGATAATAAACTCCAAAGTTACTGATGAAAAACGTTAAAATTCTTATTAATTTTGAATTAATTAAAAATTTGATTAAAATTTCAAAAAACTCTTTCTTAGTGAGCACCTACTACTCAGGCAGTAATTACGCGCCAAATTTGGCAGCTCTATATCCAACGGTCTGACCTGTAGAACAATTTGGACAATTTTTACTTCACACAATTTCTCGATAGTATCCAGCCTGTAAATATTATCATTTTAAAATTATTCTTTACTACATTTAAAGCATTTTTCGAAACTAGAAGCACATGTCTGTCTCTAACGGTTTAGAAATTAGCTATTGCGCCAAGATCAGAAAGGACGCCCTGCATAATGTGTAGTACTTTATGAAGTTTCTAAGCACCAGAAATGGTTAGATTCGAACACATTTTAAACAACCAATGCTTGTAAAAGAATAAGCTTTCATAATCTTATCAACTCTGAGGTTGAATTATATGTGTCATAGTCTTCTGCACTTCATAGTAATATCGTCGCTTAACAAGCAACATCACCTATCTCCATTTTCCAAATTTACAAAAAGGAAGAAAAAACTGACTTTTTCATAACGAATAGCGACTATTTCTGATTTTTTTCCACATCTGGTAGGAACATGTGGTCTCATCTCCATACCAGATGTGAAGAAATCATACTGTTTCTTTTACAAAAAAATAACCATTTTTCACTTCTAATGATTAAATTAAAATATCAAAGCGAATTAAAATCAGTAACGGTACAAAAACACTAAATACTCACCAACTATCGTCTCTTTCAAATAAAACTTCTGACAAAATATAAAATTACCGATGCCGATTAAATAAGGATCCATTCCGACGACCGATTAAATAAGCATTCATTCATTGTCATGTAAAAATTTTCAACTTGAAATTTTACTTTCTTACATAATTAATTAATTAATTAATCTATACTTCTTTCAGACAAATTTCGTGTAAATTACAATCAGAATTCTAAATTTGTTTAATACAAACCACAGATACAAACATAAAGGGGAAAAAATAAACCTAAAATATTTTTGCGAAAAAGCATGAAAACAATAATTACAAATCACAGCCTAATATAAAAATGACAAAATTGCAGAATATCTCTATTTTTGCAGACAACATTATCAGAGGCCAATATGATGGTTAGTATAAAATATAGTGCATTAATAATGGCAACGTGAAATCGGTTAATTTTGGGAGCTTCCCTTGACCAAATGTACTCTCTTATAATTAGAAATCTCAAGAAAAACAGAACTGGAATAAAAGATTATTCTTGGTTATTTCTTACAATTGTTAATTTCAATTTTTTAAGAAATGATTTCTCTTTCTTTTTTTTTATCAAAATTTAGTTTGGTGAATAAAAAAGTATATTCTTAAAAATTAAACAAATATATCAATTCAAAAGAATGCTTTTATTTTTAGTTTAATTTATTAATAATTATATAACCTTTTAAACAGCAAAATTGCATTAGTTAGCTGAAGACAATGCAAATTATCATGAAAATTCTATTTCTTGACACTATTTATGAAGAGGATAAGCGCTGCATTAATGAGTATATTTTAACACATTCTTATTCTTTTTATCACTTCTCAAATATTCACAGAATCCATGAGTATTAGAGATTTAATATGCAAACATTAATGAACATATTTAAACACCTTCTTATTCTTTTTATTACTTCTCAAATATTCGCAGCATCCATGAGTAATAGAGATTTAAAATGCAAACATTAAATGCAGTAAAGTCTGCTACTTTGTACCATATAAATAAATTTTGTTTCCACGATAGTAAAAGCAGATGATGCATTGTCTCCATAGGATCAATATTTTAAAATTAAGTAAACTATAAAGGTTTCCATGAAGGATGTCGTAATTAAGCACCAATAGTTTGTTTTCTTTTAGGAAAAAATCTGCTAAATTCCAAATTTCTGACTATATAAGAAGTAAAATACTACTGGATGATGAGCTCAGCGAATGATGATCTAAGAATGATAGTTTACTAATTTTGAAAAAAATAGACGTTCAGTTTACATTCAAGTAGCTCGACTGATTCTATAGCAACTAAAAAAAAGAAATGCAATATCACATGTTTAACATAATCAGAACTAAACAATTAGCTATTTAAATCTAAATTTAAATTAACTACAATTTTAAGTTTTATTTTTTTACATAAAATTTAGGCATCGTTTATAAAAAAATATTTATATAAATTTATAATTTCTTCATAATTAAATTTACTTCCTAGAAATCTCATTTTGCTTGTAACTGGTTCAAAATATTTCTGAAGAAGAAAGCTGTTAAACTGCGTTTAACAGAGACCCATGTTAAGTAAATATATTAAAATATGTATTCATTATACTTCTAGTTTAATCTTAAAGTTGTTTATAACAGGAATTTTAAGGAGATGTTGCTCTGTATACCTTATTTCAAGCTTGCCTTATACGGAGATGAAACTCGATAAGCATAGCATTAAAAACCGGTTGTAAAAATTGATTAATTGGTTAAAATATATTGATAAATATTAAAATATACCCCTTACTTTGCGTGTCGATAACTCTTTTTAAATATGCCTTTAACAAGCTAAGATCCCTCAAATTTCGAAAAAATGTTAATGCAACTTATTTGATTTTTTAATTTTGAACCGGAACCGCAACATCGGTGAAATACATTTTCGGATTTGGCTTCAAAATTTCAAATTTTGGTTCATTTTACCTTTAGGAACTGATTTTGAATAATGTAAATTAATAGTAAAGGTAACTGATTTTTTCCCTGACTATTTTGCTGTTTTGAAGAAGATTCTTTTCTTTTTTTTAGAGAACAATCTCTATGCTCGTTCAAAGTTATTGCTGGACTATACTTTATAGTTTAAAACTTTTATATTTAGTGTTTCGTCAACTTGAATTTACCTTTCGGGTCTAATTTTAAATAATGTAAATTAATAATAAAAGTAACTGATTTTTTCCCTGACTATTTTGCTGTTTTAAAAAAGATTCTTTCTTTAAGAACAATCTCTATACTCGTTCACAGTTATTGCTGGACTATATTTTATAGTTTAGAACTTTTCTTTCTAGTATATCATCAATTTGAATGATATACTCTCAAATCCAAAATTAACTTCGCAATGCCTGTATAAAATAAATTCAATTCTTAAGATAAAATAATGATGCAATCAGACCTCAGAAGACTCGTCACCACAGTGTTATAATTGTAGTAATGTTTTAACCGGATTATCATTTATTTGTGGGTTAGTTACAGTATTTGTTATTGCTATTGGTGCTGGTGTTTGGTCAAATGCTTTATGCCATTTACTTTTGTGCTAAAGAAACCTTAAATTTAATAAGTCTGTATTAAATTTTACTTTTAAGTATTTTGTAAAATACTGGATTTGATTATTTAGTTTGAATTTCTGAAGTTTGAAAAGAGAAATTATACACAAAACAGCCACTAAAATGCATCCAGTGATAAATGGAAACGAGAATTTTACACGAATGTCTTCGGAACAGTCTCAGGTTTGAACATGAAAATAATAATAATAATATTATAAGGAACATTGTGATGAAATAAAAAAAACTGTCTCAGAAGGAATTTTGATTCTGAAACTAAGCACTGAAATAGGAAAGGACCGCGCACACAAACACACAAATATCGTATAGGTCATTTATATTAAAGAAATCAGCTTCAACTATATGATAAAACAAATAGACATATTTGTGAACTCGTAACGTTTTTTTTAAGTGTTTTTTTAATTTTTGTCTGCATATTTTACACTTCATTTTCAGGGAGTTCCTTCTCTTAACTTCATGATAGCATTAAATTGTATTGAATCATAATGCAGCTTCAAAAAGGGAGCCTTTTATAGCATTCATTTTTCTTATTAAATAGTTACATGCTAAAAATTATAAATTTATAAAATTTAAAAAATATGATTAAATTTGTTTATCGTGATTTAATGCTTCGTGTGTATATCGTCGATTAACAAGCAACGACACCTATCTCAATTTTTTGAAATTTCAAAGAGGCAGAAAAAAAACTGAAATGTTCGCAATCAATAACAAAAATTTCTGAATTTTTTTAACATCTGATATGAATATAAGACCGTATGGTCCCACCAGATGTGAAAATAATTCAGAAATATTCGTTATTGTTTGCGAAAAATTCAGTTTCCTTCTACCTCTTTGATATTTCAAAGAATTGAGACAGGTGTCGTTGCTTGTTAAGCGACGATATGCAGCGTTGAATTTGCGAAAAATTTGCAACGTCGAATATGCTAAGAAAGATTTCTAAGTGGAAAATGTTTGGAAAATTTTGTTATCTGGTTACATATAACTTTAATTGCCAAGTCTTAATACTAGTTAAGAAACATTTAAGGTTTATTTCACTGCATGGAAAGTATGTCTGCAATGAAGCACGTTTTAGAGAGGGGGTATTTTTCTTCTAAGTAAACAGGATAAAGAGTTTGGTTAATAGAGTTGTCAATTTGGGGTGATCTGTTTGTTCAGACGTTATGTTGCTCGAATATACGAGTCTCTGTGTTGTTATTGCCAGTTGTTTAAAAGAAAAAAATACGAAAAAGCTTCAAATGTAAAAACGTATTCCAAATTTCGTTTAGGATGCTTGTGTGAAATGCACTTAAAAAATTAAGTTTCCTTTCTCTGATGTAGCAATTTTAACAGGGCCAGATTTCCCATAGGGCCAACTTAGGCCATGGCCTAGAGAGCAACCGTCAGGGGCGTATGCGCAGAAAAAATAACGATCAAATATTTAAACATTTTTCAGTGTTATTTTCAAAAGAATGTCTAAAAAGATGTTTTTAAAATTTACATTCATTACTTTAAATATATTGAGGGATACATTTTTTGTCTTCTGTGGACCTTATCGTCTCGTACCCTTGAGCTTAGTTGCATTAAAAATGATTTTAAAAGATCCGTATGCTTCAATGACCGGATTCACGGATAAAAGCGCGAACGAAGAAGTTCTATTAGGCATTTCAGACGATTTCAAGAAACGGAATATTTTATTAGACGTTTTAATTAAGTTATTACCTAAGTAGTGTAATTTTTAATTAAAAATTTAATGCGGTTCAAAGATTGTATTAAGTGCCTATCTGTTTCAAAAATAAACTATTGCATATTAGATTGAAAATTATAAGTTAACTTTTTTGAGAGGGGAGGAGGCGCAGAATATATATGTATTGGCCTAGGGCGTAGAAATGTGTAAATCTGGTCCTGAATTTTATTGTTCTCGAAGTATACTTAGAGGAGAAATGTTATGAATAAAATTTATCCAGTGGTCCTTACATCAAAATGCATCAAAGTTTTAACCATATTCATCAATGGGAAATAGCACTTAACATACGCTTGGGCACCCTAGCACATGCTCGATTTTCTTCTTTGTGCTATGAAACTAAATGCACAAAAATTTGCTACATTTACAAAGATTTTTTAACAGATCTTCAGATGATAGACACTGCTATTCACGTTAAAAGAAAATATCAAAAAATACCTTAACATAATTTTTATTTATTTGATTGTTTGTTACCATTTACATTCAAGGAAAATATTAAATACATTTTTAGTCATTTACTAAGCGACTCCGTCAAGTAAAAATTTAAATATATTTATTTGTGGTCAAATTATTGTGAGTAAACATATTATTTAAAAATACGCTTTTAAAAAAATTATGGAAATCATAAAAAAATAATACAACAAGCAAACTAACATCATTGAATAGATAACTTTTTTAAATTTTAAGATGCTCTAACAGTCGTTTCCTTCGGATAATAGTCACATGAACATTTTGAACAAAAAACGAGCCCTCTACACTTATGTGACTAAAAATGACTGAGTTATGAAGATTTAAATATCATTATTTTAGACCATGTCAATAGCCACCTGCAGGGAAATCCGTCAATCAACGAGCGGCTCTCGCTCGAGGCAGCCTTTGATTGGATTAAAATATTGAAATTCAAAGCTTCATAACTCGTTCAGTTTAGTCGTAGAAGAGTGGGATTTTTTATTGAAAATGTTAATGTGTCAAGAATATTTTATTAAATATGAGTAATAGGAAGGGAGACTATATAAAAATTTAAACTTCGCAATTTTTCCAGCAGTACATTTATTGACTGAAACAACATAAAATATAATTCTTTTGGCCGTTTAAAGCATTATTCCAACTGGAAATATATCCCTATCTCTAATGATTTAGAATTCAGCTATTGGCCAACAATAAGAGTGGACACTCTGTATATAAAGTGTCGGTAAGTTTACCGTTTAACTATCGACTCCCAATCACAAGTGGTCTCATGTGTAAGAAATTTGAGTTCGCAAAAGCATTAGTGGCAAGCACATTTCTTAGATTTGTTGATGCTGATAAGCAAAAAATATTCAAAAATCCACCTTGATTTCAAACATTAAAATTTTACATGAATAACATACTAAATCAAGTTTTCTTTTATTTACGATTAATTAATGTTTGATTTTTCTTTTATTTTATACTTAAATTAACTCTTCCGGTCACGATTTTTTTTCTTAGACAAAAGGTGTAGTAAAATATCTCGTAATTCGAATCAAAGTTTAATATACAGGGTAGTCATAAATTATTGAACCCATTTCAAAAATTAAGTTTAAAAAAACTAATAACTAGATTTTTTTTTAAATGAGAGAGCAAATAAAAAGTTTTTTGAGATAGGTGGCGTATCTAAATTTGAAACAGTGAGAGATTTCTTTACG
This sequence comes from Araneus ventricosus, assembly GCA_013235015.1. Classification (NCBI taxonomy): domain Eukaryota; kingdom Metazoa; phylum Arthropoda; class Arachnida; order Araneae; family Araneidae; genus Araneus; species Araneus ventricosus. The sequence continues at coordinate 91,850 of BGPR01000395.1, read as the reverse complement.
CAATGGCTGCCTATCAGCAAGAGTCTGATGAGCGTTTTCTGGTTTCCTTTTTCAGTTTCTCTTGAATATCTCGAAAACTATTCAGTTTTCTAATTACAATTGATTTAACTAATTAAAGAACGTAAAATTCCCTACAAATGCATGATTTTATTTTTCTTCGTCAGGGCTCTTACACGGTTCTCAAAAATGGGAGATGTCCAATAATTTACGACCACATAGACCACCGTAACGGTGCGTTACCTATCAAAAAAAGAAGAAAAACTTTTCTAGAATCCGCTCATTTTTAAAAACACCGTAGTTGTAACATTGTTAGTTTTTTTATACTATTATTAATTTTTTGAAATGGAACCAATAATTTACGATCACCCTGTCTAACATATTTTTGAAAAGAAAAAAAGAAAAATAAAACTACAGCTAAAAGTATAGTACATTAGTTTTCGCTTTGAGAAAGAATTCAACTGTATTTCCCAAAATTGTATACTTCCGAATCTTGAGTACCGAATGTGCTCCGTATTGGTGAATAACGTTAGGTCATGTTATTATATCCTTGATGAAGGATATAATAACATGAAAACTCACTCAAAGTCATTTATTAACGAAATCATTTGATTTTCACCGCAAGAAAAGGAGAGACCAATGCACGTTCGCCATCTGCTCAAAATTTTGAGTTTTCCTCGTCGCAGTTTTTTCCCTTTTACCGGGCAAACTCATAAATGATTACAAAGACTCCATCAACATTGTTTCTTGATGCAGCAAATCAGAGTTTTTTTCGCAACCTCAAGATCTCAAGAAGGCAAAACAAAGAACCGATTGCCGCACTCATTCCTCTGAAGCGACTCCGTCTGGCAAGCAGAAGACAAATTAGCAAAAGGGTTTGCTATCGAGCTTCTAGCCCATATTTTTTTTCTCGTCTGCAAGAAGGGGGTGAGGCACGTGTTCTTGAAGGAGCGCGTATTCCTTCGATGGAGCAAGACGCGGGAGGACCCTGACACAGAATTAGGGGAGGGCGCGGTCCGCTTGCCCTTTGTTCGGGTGCACACTCGGCCGCTCGACCCGAACAGGACGGCACACTTCAGCGGCGACCACTTCCTCTCGCATCGCTAAATTACCCGATGTTCCTGCAACAAAAGAAAAAAAACACTTCAAATCAGCGTCGTTTTCGGAAACCGTCTGCTTCCACAAAATCCAAAGCACGGCTTCATTTGATTCCACATTTTTATTTTCGTTTCTAAGCATCGTTGTTAGTCTTTGATTCTCTCCCAATTTTCTAATGTACTTACATCGTATAATAATGTAAGTATTAATAATGTAAGTACATCGTTGCTCAACAAGCAACACCACCTATCTCAATTTTTTGAAACTTCAAAGAGGAAGAAAATATTCCATTTTTCGCAAACAATAACGAATATTTCTGAATTTTTTTTAACATCTGATACAAACACGAAACCACATGATCCTACCAGATGTTAAAAAAATTCAGACATTCTTTATTGTCTAGAAAAAATTGAATATTTCCATCCTCTTTAAAATTTCCAAAAAACGAGATGGGGTGTTGCTTTTTAAGCGACGATATACAGAAAGTGATTTTCAGATCCAAAATTAAAGCACTTTCTTGCTGTTTTGTAAATAATATAATAATAATATAGATTTTCTTCAGTCGAAGGTTTTGCGGCGGCGCAAGCTGCAACTAAAAGCAAACTGCAAAATGAAATGTCTCCGATTGGGCAACTTCAGCTCTATTAATATGAATTTTAAACTCCTGCTTTTGACAGCGTTACGAAAACAAAAATGCCTTGAGAAAAACTGAAAAGCCATATGTATGTGTGCAAGACAGAAGTCACTAAGTCCACAAAAACCTTTTGACGGACAACTGCAGTCAATTAGAATTTGCAATTAATTATTACGTGATAGAAATCTGCTATCTAAACATCAGTAGACAAACCGTTGGAACTAAAAACCTGTAAAATAATTTTTGCTATTTACCATAATGACTTAAAAATAATTAAGTTTAGGATGAACACATCTCGAAACTGCAGTTTCGGACTTTGTGACTTCAACCAGAACGACGAAGAAGAAATCAGAGGAATATATTATATTTCTTCGATTTCTGCACATATTTTTACACTACGTGCTCTGTGTAGCAATACAAGCCTCGCTCAAAAAAAGACACATAAAAAATACTTTATTTCACTAAAAAGTGCTGAAATACAATCAGACTAACTTCTAAAATTCTGAATTTGGAATTTTCAAGTGGCAGAATTAGACTATGAATTTATATCTCAGATTTTCTATTAATTTTTTAAATTAATTTTACTAAAACAAATTTTTTACCTTAAAGCGTTGTTACTCATGAATACGAGGTTTCATTTCATTGTTGAAATCTACAAATTTTCATTTTATTACCTCTAATTTAGAACGTATTCGGTTTTAGAAAACATCTATAATCTGTATATAAGGAATTAGGCTCATAAGTAATATTTGACGAGGCAAACTTAAAGTTTTCAGTCTAATACCGTCAGAATTGGCTTATTGTTTTGAACCGTTGTAATTCTGCAGTTGAAATGATTCGGTAAATAGTTGAGAGCTTCTTTACTAAAGACTGATTTAGCTTTGCAAAAGAGATATTTATTTAGTGAGGGAATTATAAGCTTGAAAATTCAAATAACGTTCAATCTTTCAACATTTATGCAATTAGGGGCTGTTTAAACTTGCTGTGGGCCCCTGGTGGTAACAATTTTTGCGCCCTCTGAAAGCATCATGCATATACAGGGTGTTCACACTTATCGTTGTCCAATAGCCAATTTCTACACCGTTAAAGATAGAATATAGTTCCAATGGGAAAAATGCTTTAAAGGAAGGGAAGAATTATTTTTTTATGTTGTTCCAGTCAACCCCGGTCCTATCAGTTATATTCAATAAAATATTCTATTCTATTCTTCATATTCAATAGAACATTTTGAACAAAAAAGTTCTGCGATTAAGATTGACCGAGTTATGAAGTTTTGTATTTCATAATTTTAAAGCAATCAGCGGCCTCGTCGAGCAAGTGTTGCGCATTGATTGGTGGATAGTCTTCGAGGCGGCTACTGAAATGGTGTAAAGTGGTTTAAGTCAGCAATATTCAAAGTTCCATAACTTGGTCAGTTTTAGTCGCAGAAGAGTGGAACTTTTTTTGTTTAAAATATTAGTGTATGAAAAATATTTTACTAAATATGACTGACAGGACCGGGGAACCGCATAAAAAATTAGAATTCTTGACTTTTCAGATAGATATTTATTGACTGGAACAACATAAAATATAATTCTTCCCTTCATTTAAAGCATTTTTCCAACTGGAACTATATGCCTATCTCCGACGGTCTAAAAATTAGCTATTGGACCACGACAAGTGTGGACACCCTGTATATGTGTACATTTCAAGTTGTCTTGATTTCGAAAGAAATGTTTTATTTCGAAAGCATTTTAATATTAAGTGTTTTCAGGTAAATGTTTGTGCATTTCCAAAATTTGACAGCAAGAATTTACAGGTGAGAAAAGTTTCAAAATAACTGCGTCATTGTACATATTATATGAAAGACTAATATGATAATTTGAATAAATAATTGAAATAAACAGAAAAATGTCTGAAAGAAAAGAAACCCGAATTTTAATAATTTTGAAATTAAAATGAAACTAAAAATCCGTAATTAGAAAGCGAAGTAAACTAAGTGGAATTTTACCTCAGAATTATTGTATTTAATGAACCAAAGAAAGCAAACTTTGTTAACCAAAGCTTTAACAATGGAAAAAGATAATGTGATTTAAATATATGATGGAACAATGAAGTTAGTTGATTTTCCTTATAACAATGAAAATTATTGTTGTAAATCATAAAAAAAATCTATAATTTTGTAAAACTAGGGAAGAAGTTGTAGAATTGTTAAATTGGTGTCATTAAAAAGGTAATTTTTAAAAACATTTTGAGGTGTTGTAAAAATTATTCTCGAGTGACAATATTTTAGGAAGATTTCACGGAAAAACAACAAAATCATGCTTAATTTTTAATTAACTGAAATTTTAATTAACTTTTGGACTTTCGAAAGTTTACAGTGATTTTTCACTCGTTTTGAACATGCACCAAATTTCATCAAGATTGGTAAAAAAGGAATACACAGACAGGCAATATGCTTTATATATATAGATAGATAGATTTACAAACAATCATAATTTTCACGCTTTGACTAGCAATACCGCATGTTGGCGCCCTTTGGCTTATACAATAAAAATGTAAATCGCTTGTGAAAGGATTAAATTTCTGCTAATGCTGCCAAATTCTCTTCCTTTCCATTATTCTGTAACACGAACAAGAAATATATTTATAGTCAGTGCCAGACTTAGTATCAGTTATACAAATAAGTATAATAATAGCGAAAGAAGTAATAAAAGAAGCATTAACATGGGGTTTTAAAGTATAGTAAGATTTTCTGAAAGTTGTCTGACGTTTTCTGCTATTTAAAATATTTGAATCTCTCTACAGTGGTAAAATAATTACTGCCATGAACACGCACCTTTGTCGAAGGTCTAAGCCACTTAATTGCTTCCACGATAGTCTAAGAAATAAGAGATTGGTAGAATTGTCTTTACTGAATAGAATATTAATTGGTAATTACTGAATAAGAAACTATTTTAATGGCATATTAAGTATAATATACATTTAATAATAAATATTATATTATTATAATACACGTCTGATAAATTATTTCATTCAGTAGGGAATTTTTATTTCTGCTAATATAATAACTGTGATTCGTTATATCTTCGTTTTGTACTTAAGCAGCCAACTATCATCCTTGAAAGTTGGAATTAGTTAAGTATATTTAAGTCAGAAGAATGTCTAGATTTGAAGCTAGATAAGGGTCGAACGGTTCTCGTAGTTTTGTACCGTGGTCAGATGACGAGTAGACCACATGAACCGGCACACCCTCTCAAAACTACAACTCTACACCAACGGAAGACAATTCACCCCGACGCCTTCAACGTGTACAAGGCCGGCTTACACGAGAAGTCATTGTTAGAATTGAGTATAAAATCAGCGACTTCCGCTCCGAAAGCCGAGACACTGCCAAAATGCCACTGCAGCCACCCTAGAAAGCTGGAATTGTTGAAACCCAGATTTTCGACTCACTAAGAACTATCAAAATAATATTAAAAATAATGATAACCTAAAAAGGAAGGCAAAGCAAATTCCTTTTGAATTGAGATATAAGGGGGGAAATTGTCCTCTAATTTCATTAGGACTGGAGCTGCCAGAGTGAAAGAGGTTGAAAGAGAATACAAATGATGACAGTTTTCCAGTAAGATGTCATATAAGTCAAAAGACAGTCTAAGTTCAAGGGTTCCTTCTAAGCAATTGTTGCTATAAAAAAACTTTCAATACAAAAGTTCTTCGTTATGATAAGACGATAATTCGCCTAATTAAAGTTTTCTTTCTATCTTCAATCGCAAAGAAGTTAAGGGGAATGATAATTTTCACCGTAACCATTTCCACCCCCTCTCAGCTGGATAGCCCATCTACGAAATCGGCTGGTTCTAGGGACCATGATCGGTGAAGATCTGCAGAAATTTTTCAGAAGTCGCATCGTGATAACTATCACAATAGGCAATATTCCCACACGAAATCTACCTAAACCAGCGGGAGTGGTCTCCCCAAAACTTTCTCGTATCCGCCCTAACGCGTGTGGGGGAAAATACACAGAGCGGCAGTAACTTGGACGATTCCATAACACAAGCGGAGAAAACGCACGAATCGTTCGCGCCTTTCTTTTGCGTCGTACAATGATGAAGAAACCGAATATGCAATTTGAACGCCCTTTTTTCAACCGATTCCAAAAAAAATTGGACACAAATCTGCAATTAAGATTAGAAGGCCACATATCAAATTTCATTTAACTAAGCCGCTGTGTTTAGGATTTATTAAGAAGTTAGTGTGTTCACAAGTATGCGATTATACAGACCGACAGACAGTCAACCCTTTGACGGATTTGGCCCAAAAGTTTATACGGACCTACATTCATGACGATAAAATTGTGTACCAAATTTTATCCATCTAGCTGTTCAAGTTTTTGAGTTATAGTGTTTACATGACCGTGGACATACAGACTGACAGATTTCCCTTTGACGGATTTTGTTCAAAATTTGACAGAAACCTACAAATTATGTTTAAAGACCACATACCAAATTTCGTCCCCGTAGCTCTAATAGTTTTCGAATTATCGTGTTCACAGACACACAGACAGACATAATTCCAAAATTGTGTTTTTTTATGAAGGTCTAAAACGTGGAGATTCATCAAAATCTCGAGTTCGAATTTTTTGTCGAGTACAGTACTTTCTCTTCGTATACTTCGTATACAAGAAAGTAAAGATGATTCTCCAAGGAGCATAGAATACCATCCCTCGCTCTCTTTACATCGCTCGAGAATCTTCCGCCATCTATCGGCAAACCGACGAAGCGATTGGATAGTGTCCAGCTGTTGTCCGAACAGAAGTTGCTCGTATGAGCACACAAACGATGCTCGTCATTAAAAAATCATTAACCGAACGCACACACCACCAGACGACAAAAAAAAAGAGAGAGTCCACCCTCTCTCTCTTCTCACCCCTTTTCCTGGCTCAACGAGGCATGATCCGAGTCGCGTGTTTGACCTGAAGATTATTGGGATTATTATTACTATCACATATGCTTGCCGATGTTTTAAATGCGATAACTATTTCGAAAAACTGGTTTCTCTCCATGTTCTTAACTCTATCAAAACTGTGCTGAAACGTCTACTGATAGCTTATGATAATCCAGGAGCTTTCCTATTATTATTATTTAAATCCGATAGGCGTACTAATTTCTTTTTGTGGTGATTGAATTTCAATGAGTGAATGTTAGAGAAATATTTCGTTTTAGAAAGTAGAGGAAAACGATATCATCTCATTTATATTGTAAAAGGAAACAATGCACTCTGATTACAAGTTGCGTTAAAGACAAGTTGGTTCATCATGTGAGGGCTTTGGGGTATTTTAACAAGAATTACTCAATGATTAACAAAGAGATGTACAAGTAATGCATTAAAACATCACCTCGACCTAAGCGTTGCGGTGTATCTGAATGACTAATAACATGGGTACTGTAGTAAGTTACAAATTGGACATTACCGGCCCATGCACTAACACCTCTCTAAGGAGGTACGTCTCGTCATCGTCGATAACTTTCACTACCGTTGCTTTACTCCCAGGGGAAACGAGAACCGGTATACTGGGTAGTACTGCTTCCCATCTTTATATATGAGATGCCTCTGAGGATAGATGCACAAGTAGTGTAAAATCTTGGATAATTAGCGTTTGCTATGTATGGGAAGTATGAGTAGTATTTCTGCCTGCTGACACCTGTTCCATCTACCAGTTGCGGCGATTGGGAATCATAAGAAGGGGGGGGGGGGAGAAAAAAAATCTGAAAACAGCTAAAAGTACTGGGACGTATGTGGGGTAGATTGCAAAATTTAAAATTTTTACAACAAAATGGTAAGTTTGGGATGCTCTGAGCAAAGTGGGACAGAGAATTAAAAGTTAAAAGTTGACAAATACAATAAAAATTTAATTTTTTTCTGCAAAAAGTGAGGGGGTGTCCGTCTCTATTCCACCCCCGTTTTGCCACCACTGTCATCTATCATTGTATCAATCAAATCAGTTCTCATTTTACTACTGTGTCGATAAAAAAAATCCAGAAAACTTTTAAAATCAGTGGTGACAAAATATCTGAATTTATTTTATTTATTGGGATGTGCCCTCTAACATGACATTTCGGGTTGAAAACATCTGCTGTAGAAAAAAAAAGCACCTATGGATGGTGCTCTATGTAAATCAGAAGTCTAACGGCTCGAAAAAGAGACGCGGCACCACCTTCGGCGATTACCTAACGCAGAGGTCCCCAACCAGTGGTACGCGTACACCTGGGGTACGTGAAGGACTAGTTGAGGTTACTCGAACTCAAAGTCGGTGATGGCGGGCACAAGAAAACCTAAGGGATTAAAAATGTTATAGAATTTTGTTTCTCCATGTTCAAGTCCTAATCCTACCTCAAAATAAGAAGAAAAAAATTAGAAAGAAAAAAGAAGCGTAATTTTTAACTATCCTTATAAGTTAATGCGAAATTATTACAATACTGATTTCATCTGTTTTGACGTTGAACTAATACTATTGTAAAAATGGAATAAAGCATAAAATCAAAAATAAGTCCTGCAAATGTTATAAATTGCAGTCATTTGACTCTGAAGCTCACCTAGGCCCTTAACATCATTGATAAAAACTTCTTTGCAAAGACGCATGGTTGAAGGGGAAATATTAATGTAGTACGCGATGGTACAATGGGTACGCAAAAATACAAAGAGTACGCAAGAGAAAAAAGTTTGGGAACCCCTGGTCTAACGTAATAAAATCTCCTTACTCTCTGTGTGTTCGTTTCTCTTTTATCAGTTCGTGAGTTCAAGTAGATGAGTTGCTGTAAGTAACAGCAAAAGCTAAGTATCTCTTGAGGAAAAACTACAATACTAGAAGAAATTCTTAATCATAATAAGCACAATTTTTCTTATTCATTCAGATAGGGATAAATTTCCTTGCGAACCCTTTCGCATTCATTGGTTTCGTAGTAAAACCACAGATTGAGCATTTTTTTACTCCGCATGGGTGAAACGTAGCGTAATTTTTCTTTCATGACTTAAAAAAGACAGATACATAGGCCAACTTGTATAAAAATTCCAGTTCAATACCATCAGTATTCACAAAGATATCGTCATTTCAAGATCTAAATTGCTTTTAATATCTTTCTTTGATATAACAAAACGCTGAGGGTTCTTGCACAAATTGATATTTTTTAAATTTAATATTCGGAAGTAATATTGAATTTTATGAAGGTTGAATATCTTGAATACTCACGTGTATTTATAAATTAAATGCATAATTTAAATTGCATTTCGGTGATAGCCTATTCGGAAGAAATATAACCAGTTACAGTTCATTGGTTTCACTGTGAAAACATCACAAATTTCTTAAAAATAAAAACAATGCTAATTTTTTTTTCCCTTACATATTTATGTTTCGTTACATGTCTAAGAATCATTTTTGAAATAAAGTTAGTAATTTTTAGGACGAAATATGTCGTGAACTTGAAAGGGTTAAAGGTTCTTATAATAAAGATATTAATTCTGTCTCATAAATGCGATTCTTTTGCTTTACCAAAAACAATAATTTTTTTCTTTAAACAAACAAAGAAAATGATTCTATATTACTTGACTTTCGAAGGAAAAAAAACCTTTTTTCTTGAATATAATAAATGCATAAAATTAGCAGGGGAATTAGATATCCATATCTCAAGCGCTTCTATATCTCTACTAATAATAAAGAAGAATATGTGTGTTTGTGTGTCTGTGTGTTGGCACTCTACAGGGCAGACCGCTGTACCTAGAGTTACGAAATTTGGCACAAACATACTTTGGAGGGTGGGAATGTGCACCTCGGAGCCCCTTTTTAGAAATTTTAATTAATTAAAAATTAAGCAAAATGTCGGCGTTTTTCCTTAATAACTTCCGAACAGATTACAGCATAAAAATAGTTTTCACACCATCTGAAAGTTCAGAAAATTACCTTTTTTCTATGATATGAATTAAGTTGACGTACTATTTTTTCTCTAATTTTAATAAATTTTTTAAAATATTTTTTGCATAATTTGCAACAGTACTTTTCATTGTTGTAACGCAATTGAAACTGTTTTCATTGTTTAAACAAATATTTAATTGCGTGTTTCTCTTTCAATGCTGAAAGTTGAGGTGATATCTTAATACATTTTGCCTTCGTATTTTATTTGATCAAAATTTCCATCAAGATTCAATTTATTTCATGAAGATTCAATTGAAATCATATCTCCGGCGAACAGCTGGTCGCCGAAAGCGGCTAGAATGGAATAAACATGTAACAAGCTATATCTCTTAGACCTTCAATTATTCCCAGTTTAACTCATAGTTTAAAAGCATGATGTATATGTCGTAGGCGAATTGATATAATCAGGCTGATTGCAAAGAACCTAGTCATTTTGCAATCAGCCCTTCAAATTGGAGTCAGACGGATTGCAAAATGACCAGGCTCTTTGAAATAAGCCTGATTATCTCAATTCGTCTACGACATATATAAACTTCCACCCACCTCATATTTGTAAAGCTGTCCAAGAAATTTAAAAATTTTAATGCAGTCAAACTCGTATTTGTCGGACATCGTAAAATCTCAATAAATGATAATATTTAATTCTAGTTAGTCCGGATAATTGATACTAGAGATAAACACTATCAGTTAAATGATGGAAAATCGTGACCTATGAACGACATACATTTTCTCTGATGCTTTTAATAGTGGCGTAACGAGGGTAAGTGGCGCCCGAGTTGTAATAGGATTTTTCGTCCCCAGTCATCATCAGTGACTTAGCTTGCGTAAATGGCGTCAGGGCTATGGCAATATCTTTACTTCCCTTCATCATATTTTGATTTAAAAACGGTACAAACATAAAAGGTTTTGACCCTATGGCGCCCTCTAAAACTGGCGCCCTGGGCATCTATACCCCCCTTGCCCCCTGGTCGCTACGCTACTGGCTAAATACGTAATGTATAGAATAGAAGTTAATCATAATGGTTAAAGAGAAAGAAAAGACGCGTTTCAATCAAATCCCCGTTGGATGCAGAATATTTAAATTTAGCATATTAAAGAACTGATACAAACCTTCACTCCCCACTCTCCGGAAAAATGAAGAAACAAATTTTCGGCTATTGCCACACTTTGTAATGAAAGGAATAATGCTTAAAGCCACATACAATAAATATCAGACGCACGAAAATTATAGTGTTTAATGATCCTACAAAACAAATTTTATTCTCATTAAGATAACAATTAAAATCAGAATAATTCAATAATATATTTTAGGTAATCCTTTAACTATAAGGTTCAAAATATACAAATGCTTTATTCATTGCTTCAAGATTGTTCGGAATTTTTATTATTATTATAGGCTGTCCATAATGAATTTTATTTATGTCAAGGATTCTTAAACAATGCGTCACAACCCCATATGCAGAAGCGTAGAAAAATTTTTTAGTGACGGAATTTCTTCACAACAAATGTTTCTGACAATTTTTTTCGATATTAGTAATCAAAAAACATCTTAATTAATCAAAAGTTACAACATTTCTTTTTTTACATTCGATTAATTTTATTTTGTGCTTGTTCAATATAACTAATCATTACAGTTATAAAATTATATTTAGTCCAGCTTATTAGATGTTTACTAAGGATTTATATTCTATCAAACAATGAGGATTTAGACCAATAATTGCTTGGTTCTATTTCGTTTTTTATACCTCTGCACTCTGGGTAAAACCGGGTATTACAAGTGGTGAAAGACCGGCTCAGACAGTGTTGATGATTCTTCCGCTGAAGACGATAAAAACGCATTAGGCGTTGATTGTTTATATTTTAACTAGCAGATTATCTGGCGTTGCCCAATCATTTTCTTATCAAAACCTTGTAATGGAGAGGAGAAGGAATTTTTTTAAAAAAAAAATGCGAGTACTTTGTTATATATGTGGTTTATAAACCACACCCGCTATTAAAGGGTTAACTATAGTAAAGAAAGGGTCATCTAATTAGATAGCAAATGTCAAACAGAAGCGTGAGTCAAAGTGCGTGATCAGCAGCCAACGTGTGAAAATATAATACATAACATCAAGAATATGAGGTTTACATTATAAAACAATATAAACATACTTGTTTCTCAAAGTATTTGTTTTCCTGGTAGAAAATCGAAAATGTGTTGTGATGCGATTATTTGAAAATATATAACTACAAATAGGTACTCTTAGAAAAAAACGTTTTTACATTAAATCACCCCAAAGTCGCACAATATGCGATTTAGTTTCCGTAAGAACATTGAACTTATTTTCATCTTATTACTTCCCACAAAAAGTGTATTTTAAAATATTGAATATCATATAAGTTGAAAATCTGAAAAGTTATGATATTTTTTCATTAAGAAAAGTATAGTAAAAATGTAGTACTACCCAGAAATAAGCAAAAAAGGTTTCGCAAATGCATAATGCTTGCTAATATTTTAATATAAAATTCAATATCTAAACAATGAAAACAATATTACACCATGCGTACCTAATTTAATGAAAAAATGACCTTATTTTGAGAATAATGCAAAAACTGTATATTTAAGTGCAAAATAATAGATATTTTATTATATTGCATCCCTTTCATTACATTTTTAGATCTAAAGTTATGAAATTTCGAAATATTTCGAATCTATGCATAGTATTCATTTCCGGAATCGGTTAATTGTACCTATTCTATTTATTATATAATTGAAACATTGACATTTTGATAGTACGAAAAATCTCAGTGCCCTTAAAATAAAAATTAATATCACTTTAGGACGTATAATATATCAGAAAAATCCATGCCTAATTCAGTTACGATCGTCGATCTCCGTAGCAATCGTATTTAAATTTTACCTATTCAAATTATAGATTAGTAGGACAAATATTCATCTTCATAAAATTTTTATTTAATTCACCTATTTTTCTTCGTTCAATAACATTTTAACAACTGTTAAAATGCCATTCTGCTTAAAATAAATTTCAAATAAACAAATATAATACAGTGAAACCTGTGTATATAATAATACTGTTTGTAACGATAAATCTACCTTTAGCGATATTTTCTTGGTAAAAAATTTCATCAAAATCGCCCAGTCCGCCGAAATCGCCAAGCGAGTCAATCGGCCTATTTGATGCAATCCTTTTGGAGGCTTTGCCCCGCCCTACCCTGAGGGACTGTGTTAGGGCTTATTTACCTCTCCTATACTTCCAGTGGATTAATGAGGAACATATGTACAAAGTTTCATCAATAGTACAGTCAACGAAGGTCCAAAATAGGGATGAAAAAAACATTAAATCATATAGTTTTGAAAACTGTTGCACGTGTTTGCGAGGGGATTATGATGAACATACTAAAAGTCCCCGATCCTGGGGGGAGGGGTGGGGGCTCGCGGCGCCATCTTGGATTTCATCCCTTTTTTAGTTTTCCCTGAATAGCTCGAAAATTATTCAGTTTACAAATTATAAATGATTTAACAAATTAAAGAACGTACAATTCCTTACAAATACATACTTTTAGTTTTCTTACAGCTTTAATAGTCTTGGAGATAATGGGTCTCAAATGTTGCCCCATTTTGGAATTCCTCCCCCCCTTTTTTTCGTTTTTCTTGAATATCTCGAAAACTATTCAAAATTAAAATTACAAGTGAATTAACAAATTAAAGAGCGTACGATTCCCTACACAAAGGTACTTTGATTTCTCTTTAGGCTTTAATAGTTTTTGAGATTATTGGTCTCAAAACGGATGAATTTGTAAAAATCTTAATTGATAGTGTAATAAACGAAGGGTTTGAAGAAAAACAAAAAAAATCATATAGTTTTTAAAATTGATACAAATGTTCTCGAGGGTCTCTTGTTGAACATAGTAAAAGTCCCCAATCCTGGGGGGGAAGCTCGCGTAGCCATCTTGGATTTCATCCCCTCATTTTTACTTTTTTCTCAATATTTCGAAGAGTATTCAATTTTCAAATTATAATTGATTTAACAAATTAAAGAGCGTAAAATTTCCTAAAAGCACTTTTTTTTCTTCCAGCTTTAATAGTTTCTGAGATAATGGGTTTCAAAGGTTATCGCCATCTTGAATTTCATCCCCAATTGAATTTTTCTTGAATATCTCAAAATCTATTCAATTTTAAAATTACGTGTAATCAGTAAATTAAAGAGCGTAACATTCTATACAAATACATGTTTTTATTTTTGTTTTAGCTACAATAGTTTCGGAGGGAATGGGTCTCAACATTTGCCGCCATTTTAGATATTAGCCTCACTGTCTTAGTTTTTCTTACATATCTCAGAAACTATTAAAGCTAGAAAATATAAAAGCATCCATTTGTTGGGAATTTCACGATCATCAATTTGTTGTATTACATGTAATTTGAAAATTGAATAGTTTTCGAGGTTCCAAGAAAAACTAAGAAAATAGCAGAGACGAAAAGAGGGGAAGGCCGTATAAGAATTTTATTGGTTTTTTATCAGTCCATCCTCACTGAGATACGAAGTAAAAATCGTCTGTCACTGTTTTTTTTTTTCAAACTAACTTCGTTTACTGGTCTAAAATCCCTTTAGCCGATTCAGGAATGATGCTGGAACAAACATATATACGCATGTTTAAGTTATATATATATGGATAGATGATGTATTTTCTATTTAAATAAATGCAAGAGTGGATGCAATGCTAGAAACTATCTTCGACGGAACCACGAAAGCTGCAATGGCGCGGAGGAAAGAAGCAACTGTTTTAATGAGATTTTTGCAATAATATTCTAAAATTGTCATATAATAAGAACTTTACTACTTTTCCGAGTGAAAATCTAGTTTTCTTAATTTCTCAAAGTTAACATGTGCACACGGTTTTACCCCACAAGTGGAGGACCGCGGTGGCATGTTGGTAGGTGTCGGTCCCGGAGCCGAATGTTCCAGGTTCGAAACGCGATTTCACTGAATATCCGTTGTGTATTGGCCCTGTTGCACTCTAAATCATACGTAGAGAGCCAAACGTCCTCCCGCTGGTGTGGTAAGGAAGCTTGGAGAGGGGGTGCTAGCTCAGGTGTCGTCCTCGCCATCTGACAGCGGTTCAAAATTACGAGATCTCCCAAATAGCCCTCGTATTGTTTCAAAACGGGGCGTTAATGTAGCTAAACTGAACTACCACATTAATGGGGTAAAACCGGGTGCTTGACTTTTTTTTTTATAAAAATACCATTGACAAAAAAATAATGAAACTAATGAATTTTCTGTAGAGATATATTGTACTGCGATAAACAATGTATATTTTTATAAAATTTGATATCTCTATGTCGAATAGTTTAGCTCAACAGGCCTTCCAGTCTTAGTTACCGGTTTTACCATTCCCTACATAGATTTAACACTGCATTTAAATAAAACGAAATTTTATTTATTATTATTTAAAATTTTAGTGCCTTTCAAATTAAACCATTTAGATGGAAATAAAACAAATCAAACGACATAGCAGTCGCTCACTGCTGAAACTGCTTGATCTTCAAGGTAGCAGAGACGAAAGAGGGAAGGCCGTATAAAATTTTTATTGTT
>BGPR01000395.1:0-72859 GCA_013235015.1 Araneus ventricosus | reverse complement strand
TTTTTTATCAGTCCATCCTCACTGAGATACGAAGTAAAAATCGTCTGATCGAAATCAAAATAAATGCAAAAAAAAGAGTCAAGTTCAGTGACATTTTGATGCTCGCTTGGCTTGGGATTCTAATTAATTTTTAAACAACTCATCTGGTGCCTTTTTTCTAGGATGATTTCCAAGAACTGGTTCGATGGTATGCGGCTGAAAGGCTCTAAACAAACGACTGCGTTCGATACCATTCTAATTCTTTTTTTATCAGTCCATCCTCACTGAGATACGAAGTAAAAATCGTCTGATCGAAATCAAAATAAATGCAAAAAAAAGAGTCAAGTTCAGTGACATTTTGATGCTCGCTTGGCTTGGGATTCTAATTAATTTTTAAACAACTCATCTGGTGCCTTTTTTTCAGGATGATTTCCAAGAACTGGTTCGATGGTATGCGGCTGAAAGGCTCATCGAAGCAAACGACTGCGTTCGATACCATTCTAATTCTGAGCCAACAACCTGCAGAGGGTCGAGTAGGTACAGCGATCCTGGGTGGCAATTGTGCTGTTTTGTCTATACTGTTAATAATACGTTTCAAAAAATCCAATCATTAGAAAGTTAACACTGGATGTAGTAATCTTGTCCGAGCAATCTAGATCCACAATTACTTCTGCGCAATATGTATTTTTTTTTCTTTATTTCTGTAGATATCAGCAGGTTTTCTTCATGGTAGATGTATTGAACTAATAAAATAGTAATAAATTAAGTCTGGAATTTGCTCGTGATTGTGCTTAGCTTATTTTTGCAGTTCCATGGTGTTAGAAACAAGTTATTTCGAGGTTTCATGAAGCAAAATAATTATAATTAATGTTAGATAATTTCGAGAAGCTTATACAGTACTAGAAATTGCAAAAAAAAAAATGAAAAACTTTCTTTAAATTGGATATTTGTGTTTAATTAGATTAATATCTCTATAGACTCGCTAATAAAGTTCATTAAAACATAGCTCATGTAATGCATTTGTTTTTAAATTTCAAGTTCAAGTTTCACACAACATTTTTGGATGTTTAAATATTGATTTACCTATATTACAGACTCCTATTATGCCTTTCATATTAATAGATTTTAATTTGTTTGAATTCCAATTAAAATTCATATTCTGATAAGTATTCAAATGGCTTGGCAACCAAATACATGTTTATTACTGTGACAGCTTAATATTCCTTGCAAGACTCGCAGACGGTGGTCCCATCGAAGACAATGCACTGCAATGTTCTAAAATCTTGAGAATAAGACTGAAGCTCTAATGCCAGTTTTTGCCAATGGGATATATATTGAAAATGTTATTAAATCAATTTACAACATATAGATGGCAGCCTGAGTGCTGATAAAAAAAATTTAAATAAATTTATGTATTTCACTTGAGGCTGCATCTTTTTTGCTTTGCTTGTACGCTTGAGAATACCATATTTTTTTCTACAATTTTGAAGGAAATTCCTTATCAGTATTATTAATTATTAAAATTCATCTGTGTTTGACAATATAGAATTTTATCAAAGAAGTTTTTTTCTGAAACAAAGCCCAGTGTTGTGAGTTGGTAATAAACTGTTTCTTAGCCCTGAACCATACTTACAAAATAGGATATTTTAAAGCATTTATCCCATGTTTTATTCAAGAAACGAAAGTCAAAAATCATTGTAAAATCAATTTTTTAAAGTTCGGACTTTTAAGGGTTAACAATTCATTTCGGGTTCTTGCAAAGAATACTTTTCCATGGCTACATTTCTTAGAATTCCGGTTCTGAACTAATTAGCACTATATTCCATACAGGTTTCCAGGGTCTTCTTAACAAGTTTGAGCGCCCTGGCCTAGAATAATTTGGCGCCTAATCCTTAATTAGGAATGACCCAATGAAAATGCCTAAATAATAATATGATTGACTTAAAAAGCCTCCTGTTCTGTGATTAACACCTTACAATATTACAAATCGGCACCTTTTCAAAATAGGATTTGGCGAGCCCTCTTCCTTCACCCCTGATCGTGTGCACGATTAGTTTTAACGGTTACATTACATGAAAAGCGTTTTTTCAATTCTCTTCAATATATTTATTAATTTCAAAAATATAATAGTATTTAAATGACTTTCTAGTTACAAACTCTGGTCATATTTTTTTTAACATACATAAACTACAATTAAAATTTCCTGGTTCAAAATTAATATAAAATTGGTATAGTAAATTTTTAGGTACCTTTGGATCAAAGGCGCCCCTAGGCTATAACCCTGTTAGACCATTGGATAAAACAGCCCTGCCAGTTTTTATCGCGTCCCTTCCCAGAAATTTTGCCAAATTTCGCCCCCTCCCCCACTAAAATTGTAATATCAAAATACCTTTTCTGTGGCTTATAGACAACTAGCAATTCTTAGTTGTGAGACTTTATTTCTGTAATAAGAAAATGCTAATTTCTTCTTTCCGATGCCCGTGTACCCAGTTAACCTGCTTAATCTTATTTTGCCTTTAAAGAACAAAAGTATGATGTAAGAAAATTTTAATAAATATCGAATATGGGAAAATTTTTGAATGATAATTATTTGAAGACGTAATCTTAATATTTTTTTTAAAAAATCTTAAGTCAAAATAAACTGCAAAATGCATATTCAGATACTTGAGCCTAGTTAGCAATGAATTAATAAAAATTACTATAGTCAATTGCTGTTGAACTAGAATTATTTTTCTGGCGGCTTGCTCAATTGTATTATGCAAAGCGTTTGTAATAAAAGCTTACCTGCAGGGTTTTTTTTTTTTTTGCATATAAAGAAAAATGGATTGAACTTTCGATACTCCTTCCATTCTACCATTCTATACTCCATTTCCATAAAAATGGAAGTAGACGGATCCGGAAAGTGTCGTATAGATGGTTTAATTATCTTAATTTAGTTTATAGGCCAGACACACATCCTAAAATCAATCAATAATAATAATTTTAAACTAGCCGCATTGAGTATAAGCAATAACCCATAGTTGCATCCAGGACATGCCTCATGGATTCTGAGTCAGCATGAGATACATAAATTAGACATTTTTTTAGAGACATCAATCAGAATTTTTAAGACAGCTATCTTTATTATACGGCATAGAGAGAATTACAAAATAAATTGATGAAACATAATTTACACAGCATAATGACAGCCATTTGCTGGATAATAAGCAATATCGCAAAATCTGGACTAAAATAAACAATTAATAAGATTTACTATTGTAGGGAAATGATGTACTTGCGCGTATTGCACAGTCACACACAAATTAAAATCATTTTGTTTCCATCTACTCATGCAATTCATAAACATTACATTGCATCATAACATAAATTAAACCAAGTAAATATATTCACAAACATAAAAACACAAAAGAGAAACGCTTGATTATTTCTAGAATGAATTTCATCTCACCATATATATCAATTAAACCCACCTTCAGTTCCACATCAACCATATTCCTTATTAATAAACATAGCCTTAGTAAATGTAATTATAAAATTCAAAAGATTTATTTATGATAAATCATTTTTTATGTGGACTGAACCACGGTTTGTAGCAGACTAATTTTATCGGTTTCACAAACTGCGATGCCTAACCGCCTCTTCAATAAGTCACTCGATATTGCAGACATACACGTCCCATTTAAACTGATCTAGAAGCTGCTGGGTTACAGCAGCACTGTGAGGGCGGGCGTTGTCATGAATGTGGACAACTCCAGGAGTCAGAATGGCTATTCGCAGTCGTCGTAAAGTCTGACAAGAAACAGCTGCACTGGTCGTTTTCTACAAACCAATCTTCTGTTTCAGGAAAACGAATAGCGCCACGCAACTTGGCGGGAGCACTAATTCTGCCAGCCATGTTTACGTGCCGACAGCTCAGCTCAAACTGGCCAGCTGGCTTCAGCAGTAGTTGAGGCTATGGTTAAAGGTATGTGCAATCTCCCATCGCGCATTCCCACCTCTTACCACTTGTCTGCTTCTTTAGCGGCTCCATCAGAGGTTGAGAGAAAAAGAAGAAATAACGGCCCTCGTAAATTGAATTCCTCCTTTTTCTCTTATCTATAATTTTACGCCATACAGTGTAAGTGAGGGTTTTCTTTTAAATTTGGGAATCCATTGATGGTTACCATCAAAAAACAGGATTTATAGCTAAACCAGAATAGTAAGGTACACAAACGAATTTCATAAAATATTGTTATTTGTTTATTTATCACTCACGCCGACCCGCTCACCCATAGGGTATTGATCGTTTTAATGGTCGGTGGGGAAGGGCCCAAAGAAAAAGTGTATGATAAAATGTGAAATATTGTCACATTAAAAAAAAAGAAACTTCTTAACTTCCCTTGCTTTAAAATTATAAAAATTAGATGAACGTGAACTAAAACTTTATGTTTCCTTATTTAATTAGTTTTCTATAAGTCATTGAAAATTTAGTTGCAACTCATTATTCAAAATTATCCAATTAAGAAAGTTCTGAAAGCTTCCAAGTGATGTTAAAATTTAAGCGCGTGCCTTAGTTCTTTGAATATTTATTTTATTTTCATTTCTTTTTCCAGTTTAGTCTGCTTGTTTTCTCAAGCTGGATGTCAGCGTTTCTTTTGCATTTTGTAAATAAACCAAATTATTTTCTAAAACTAGCTTTTTCATCGTGAGAGACAATATATATAATAAATTATATATATAATGGTGTATGATAAAGTGTGAAATATTGTTAGGAATTTTTCCTGGAAATTTAATTTTAGGAATTTTAAATTTAATATTTCATTTTATTATACTTATGATATTTACTAACTGAAAAAAAGGCCACAATTATAGAGCCGCAGGTTTCCGACCCTTGACATAAAGGGTTACAAAACCAGAAGATTGCAATCTTTGATATAATTAAAATTCCTTAGGTACAATGATCATTAAAATCTCCTTTCTCACTAATCTGGACCAGAAATTCTTCTTGAAGAAAGAAGGAAATTTCTTACAAGGTTTTCACGAATATTGTATGCATCGAGGGGCCGCGGTGGCCTAGTGGTAAGGTCCCGGGACCGGAGGGCTCCAGGTTCGAGAACCAATTCCACCGAATATCTGCGGTGTATGGGGCCTAATACACGTTAAACCATACGTTGTGGCCAAACGTCTTCGCATAGGTGTGGTGCAGAAGTGTGGAGAGGGGGCGCCAGCTCAGGTGTTGTCTTCCTCATCTGACCGCGGTTCAAAATTACGAGATCCGTCCTAAAATAATCCTCGTATTGTTTCTAAACGGGACGTAAATATAACTAAAACTAAAAACTAGCATGCATCCATGCATTCTTTGTTATTGCAAGATGAAGACAAATGAAATATCAAGAAAAAATATAATTAAGTCAATTCATGCTCATGTAATACCCGTAAAATGAGCTGCAAAAATTTAATTTGCTCATTTGTTGCTTTGTTTAAATTTAGTTTTGGAATCGATTTCACATCTTACAGAAGGTAAAAAGACGTGGTGTCACAGCTCACCATAAGGTAGCGAATAGTTAGATGTCAGATGATGTGCGCAGTTACGCTTGTCATGTGACTGTGATATCACGTGAATTCACTCCAATCTGCAAATAAATCCTAAACACTCATTTTATAAATTAAAACTTAATTTGATTTAATAAATAAACAGCAGCTTTATTTGAAGAAATAGTCGTTCATTCTAACGCAGAATAAGGCGTTGCCGAGCAATGGTTTGTGCGTTCTGTTATAAAATAAAACTTTGTTACGTAACAGTTTCTATGTTTTAAAAATTCTACCCAACTAAAAAAAATCTGCAGAATTTTTTTTTTTTTTTAGGTTTTTTCAAGATTTCTGCAGATTTTTTGAAGACAGAAAAAATCTGCATTTTTCTACGATTTAATCTGCATAAAATCTGCAAAAAAAATTTTTTTTTCTTTAAATATCCTGCAGATTTTTTAAGACAGCAAAAAATCTGCATTTTGTTTTCAATTCAATTTGTAGTTATTTAGCAGATTTTCACAACATCATTAAACTTGACCAATAATCTGCTGATATTTTTGAAGATTTAACTGCGATTTCATAATATCTGCATTTCTCTAAATACATATTTTGCACCATATTATCTAATATTGCAGCTTTATTTTCCAAAGGATATAAAACAAAATTAGAATGTAATTATCATTACTGTTTAATTTTACAACAGACAGTAGTTTCATAAGTTCCTTTTTCAATTAGTGATATCGTGAACTTGCATAGAAAAGGAATGCATCAGTAGGAAAAATTTCCCAATCGAAAATTGTCTTAGGCACTAAACTTTTTAAATATGCCACTGAAAAAAAATGAATTCTAAATTAATCTTTAAAATAAATATTTGAGGTTTTACCATTTTAAACTTTTCCACCCATAATTTTATTAATTCCCAATTAGTTTTCCAACTGTCTTTCTGACTAGCTATTTTCCTCCAAAAAGAAGGGAAAAGTGGAGCTTGAGCCCTTTAGATGAAGAGAAGGCTTATCAGAAAGATAAAAGGTGAAAACAAATTTATCGAAACAGAGAATCTAAACTATTGAACAAAAATATTACTAATCTCATCTATTACTCATCTCTACGACTTTGAAACACATATTCTGACCATGGTTGATTTTTGCATCAATAATGGCGCCACTAGAGATATGGTGACGTTAAAACTCAAATAGATTATTTTACCCCCATCTCGTGTAGTCCGGTGTGGTCATGTGGTTAGTGTTCTTGCCTGCCAACTATATAAACGCGGGTTCGAATCCCGGCCAGGATGAGGTTGAAGTTTTGTCACAATCTGATTCTACATCATACAAGTAAGTTGAATTACAAATTAGATTAATTGAAATTAGTATTTAAGCTTTGACTGAAGAAAACCTGAAGGAATTTGGAACATAATTTTCTTCAGATATTCTACATTTTTTCCCCAGAAAATCTGAAGGTATTTGGAACATAGTTTTCCTCAGGTATTCTACATTTTTTTCTGCAGAAAATCTGAAGAAAACATGTTCGAAATACCTTCAGATTTTCTGCAGATTTTTTTAAAGATTTTTTAGCAGATTTTTTTTAGCTGGGTTACTACATAAATTTATTGTATTTTCTTTCTAAAACCTTTCGACGTGGTGTAAAATATTGTTGTATTTGTATTATTTTTGTATTATAAAACAAAAGATACCTGGCACGACTTATGAATATTATGAAGAACCTACATGAAAGAAGGCATGATATCATCATTGATTAAGAAAGACTTTTCTCGCTTCCACCAGCAATTAAGGCATTTATTGCAGAACTTGTTCAGTATACTTTGTGTGTTAGTTGTTGTTATTGTTTTAATTTTACTTTTTCTCTTCTTTCTGTAATTCTTCCTTACGCTGAGAGGGTTTTGCATAATCGTAACCTAATCTGATCGGCTCCCTCCCGGTAGATTAATAATAATAATAACAATACCTTTGCCAAAAAACATTCTCAACTTCGAAACATTGTAGTTAATATCTAAGCTAAGCAAGTTAATTCAGGTCCTCCTCAACTTACCTGGAGCGGTACGATGTACTGGTTTTACCAACACCAGTGTTCAGTACCACTATGCAACTTATATATTGCAAGAGGCACAGAGAAGTATCATAAAGTTGCACCACCGAGCAACCACCCCCGCTAAAGATGTCTACGCACCATTTCGGTAGTCACGTGTTCACTTGCCCAGAAAAAAAAAGTTTCTCCGCGTAATTGTTTCATTCCCAAAATGATGGACTATATTTACCTGCCAAGCTGCTTGAGTTATCTGAGATATGACCTTCGGTATTCTCTCTCTGACGAGGGATAGGTATTCCGCAAAGATAGGAACAGAGGGTGCAGGGGATGCAGTTCCCACAACCTTCCGATCCGCCACTCCTAGATCCTCCTTGGCTCTCCGATCACGTACGCTGCTGGGACCTCACCATATCGGCCACTCAGGGAGCTGGCTCCATCCGCATTTGCAGAGTGAGAATATGGGTGAGAGTGATATTTGTGGGCAGGATTTGACCTGGCAATTTTCCATTCTGTTCTGATGCAATGCATGTTAAGGAAACAGACTTTATTTGAACCACCAGCGGTGGGGTTGAAAAAGTAGGGGGAGAAAAAAATTTCTATACATCTAAAAGTACCCTGGAGTTTAGGGATAGACAAAAAAAAATTAAAATTTAGCTACAAACTTAGCTACTTTGCCGGACACTACTGCTTTTTAATAATTCTTAGTTTTAGGCAACTAAAATGAAATAAAAATTTGATTTTTCCAACAAAAAGTAGGGGGGGACTAGCCTCCCTACTGTCAGTCACTGATTTGAACCATTTATATGTTATTATGATGCAAGCAGTTTAATTTTAAAAATAAGTTGCACCGTTTACAAATGGCTATACCTTCCTTGTAAGCAACGATAGGAAGAACAAATTTGAAAGCACTGCATAAGGCAGCCTAAAGTTTTTTTGGGTACGTAATAATTTCTCTGTGTGATTTCCTTTGGTCATAAGTAACATTCTTGCTGTAGTCCATTTCACTACCATGTGAAGTTTGAATTCTCCAAGCGTGCATTCTGTTTGACCACCGTTGCAGACTAAGAAGGTGTTAAGAATCTACGGCATATCCCAATAAAATGAAGAGACATGAAGTAATTTCAGAACTTCTAGATAGCCACGTGCAGAACATACATGTAGCTATCGAACGTACTTAAATGGCTGCGAACAGTACCTAGCTTGAAAAGTACTACCGTACGGATGTTGCTCTTGTAACCAGGAGAAGTCACATAGGGCAATTATTACTTCCGACAGCAAAATTTCAAGCGTGCTTAAGTTTTCTACGACGGATTCAAATTTTTTCTTCCTTCCGTTGTTAACAAGAAAGTTAGGACAAAGAAGAAGTCATTTTTAATCTGTACAATTGTTTTGAATGCCCCAGTATTTGCATCTCAACGAAGTACAATAACAACCGTAACAATAACATTAAAACAAATCATGTAAAATAGAATCAATTCATGGTCAAGTGATACATATCAAATACAGATGGATCTTGGATGACATGAGTAATTATTTTTGACATATGGCTGTGATGTCTTCAGAATTGATTTCATTGTTGGAAGATATATCTTAGTTTCAGCTTAACTTGATTGTCTGATCTGTTGAAACGCACTTTGCTGCCCTGAGGTTGAACAGATTTTGTATAAATCAGTGGAACCTAGCGGTAAAACGCGTTCCATACTTCTTTTCATAAACCCAAACAGTACAATTAGACTTTACACATATTTAGCGGGACTAGAATTGTTAATTTTAAGTTCAATATAATAATTTCATCCTATTGTATACTTTCAACCGTGCATCTGTATCTTACAGAGTTTGTAAGACATTCTTTTTTTTGTACTGAGTGCCTACAATTATTATTTTAGATTTCATAGTAGCTACCAGCCCGGTGAGAAAATGTTTCTCAGCCTGAAACAGTGTCAGCTACCTGTGAAAAGGAGTTTGGTTTCTCAAGCCAAATCTTCCCACGCTTTTTTACAGGCAGAGTGGTTACGAATTCGGCCTCATGCCGCTCCGACGCATAATCGATCCTTAATGGTTGAGCGGCCTTCGAAGATTCTTTTATATCTACTAATTGTAGTTTCTCGGCCTGGAAAATGCGTTTTGGCTGTTTAGCGCCATTTCTTTTAATCTGTTTGTATTCGTAGTTTCTGGGGATCTCTCTTCGTAGGCCGCAGCACAGGACAAAGAAGCTCAAGTTTTTCCCCATCTAGTATCAAACACCTGTAAAGTTTTGTTGGGGGCAGTTAATTTTATTTTTTTCCGGACAACAGCAAACTGCAAAGCACTTTCATTTAATCCTTTCAGTCCCAAGAATTTATTATTCATTTTAAAATTCTGAAATTTGTGAAATGTACTCATTTTGGGCCTAAAATAAAAATTCAAAAAGAAAAAAATATTTTAATTTTTTAAAATTAAAATTCAAAATGATTCCAATTAGCATCATTCCATTGGTAAAACCCAAATTTCAAAATAAATATTTATCAAAAACAGCTCAAATAAAAAAATTTAACATATTTGAAAAAAATGAGAATGAAATTGTACCTGTAATTTCATTTAAATTAAGTTAAAATTTATTTTAAATTTTTTGGCATCTTTTGCTGAATGAAGTGAAGTTGATAAAGGCAATTTTTCAATAGATAAAATCTATAGTGCAGCCTTATACTGGTAAGAATAAAACATATATTTAAAAAGAGGAAAATGCGAAGAATTTAATGATGTCCATTTGGTATCAGAGGCAGATTTAGATGCCGAACAAAAAAATAGTGAATATGATGATTCCAAATGGCATCACTGGGATTGAAAGGGCTAAGTACAAGAATATAAAATAATTTAATGTTCAAGACAATTGCATAAAATTAGGAAGCTTCATTTTTTAAAAATCTGTATAAATTTATATAAAAATTGTATCTGTATAAAAATTGATTATTTTTTACACTCCCTGTGCGCTACAATGCGATGGCTTCACTGCAGTAGAGAGAAAATTGTGTTCTTTGAGTGAATTAATTTCTTTTGATTGAGTTTTAAATTAAATTAATTTGGTATGGTTAATTTTTTTTATCCATTAGAGTATGAAATTCCCAGCTGATTTTTTATACTGCAATCTGCGCCTTCTCCGGATAGTAGCAGTAAATTTCAGTTCAGAGAACCATTAAATATTTTTTCCTTTTTAGAGAAGCCATGGGTCAATTGTGATTCCAACAGATGAATTGCAATTAAGATATATTTCTAAAGACAGAGGAAAAAAGATACATCAAGTTTTCTTGTCCAATTTACGAACTCTTTCTTTTTTTTTTTTACGAATACTCATTAAATTACAACTATTTTGAATTGTACCGGAACTCTATGGACAGTTTGTGCTTTCGGGTGAATTAACCAAATTGCAAAGAATTCGGACTCAAGCAGATCTAAACTGAAAAATGAAATTTTCCTTCCAGCCTCTAGTCCTTCACGAAGGCCTGTGTAGTACGATACTTACGATACTAACACTGTACAGTTTGAAACCCATGGATTCATTAGCTTTTGCGTCATTGATATTTTATTATTTATTTATTCAAAGTGCATGATCAAAAATACATAAAGAACACAAGCCACAAAGTGAATTAAAACACAAAGAAAAAAAAGTGACTACAGAGAATACAAAAGTTAGAAGCTCAAAACCATATTAGTTATAAAAATGTAAACGCATAAATGATTTAAAGCGAAAACACGCAATTACAAAAAAATTAACAAACACACTGAGGTTCCAAAAGTGCATACCTTCATACATGTTGCATACCTTCACATTAAAATCATAAAACACACACATTTTTTTTTAAATTTAGAACATTAAATCAAAAAATCATTAAAAAAGCAAGGTTCAAGAAGTTAAACACACACAAGCACAAGATCACAAAAATAAGAATACACATAAAAATCTTTAAAATTATATACAGTCAAGCGTAAAAAAGAAAATAAATGAGGTCATGTATTTAAAAGTTGAAAACAATTTGATTAAAAAATCCCACGAGACATATGATAAATGTCAACTTCATTAGAGATTCTATTAAAAGTCTTATAAAATTTATATAACGAGAACCTGTTAATATAATTAAATTTGAATATACATTTGGAAAAGAACTTTGGTTCCTTAAAGATCTGGGAGGCATAGCGAAATTTATAGAGCTCAGTATATCATTACAGCAGTATATCATTTGCACAATATTTTCAGTGCAAATGATTAAAAAAATATTCGAACTTGATACGGGTAAGTTACGACAGAACTTTTGGAATCATTTTTTTAAAAATGTTTACAAGTAATTTGAGGGCTTAATAATGCTATTGTAACAGCAATAAAATAACATTTTATGTCCTGTCGTTAATCACATTTTCACATATTACCAAAGAAAATCATTACCGGCTTGATAAAATCGATTTTAATCTTTAAATATATTACCATATTATAAGCGATTGTATTATATCCAAAGTGATTTCTCGATTAAATTGTTGAACGCTAATTTCGTCCATTTGTTTCAAATCTCCCACTAATTAATCTTCCTATGAAGCATGTTTTATTTTAAAATTTGTCTGAAAATATAATTCATCCCGACTATTAAATAGTTAGGCAATTTCCTGTCAAAGTTGGGCTTTTTTGTTTTATTTTTATTTATAACTTTTATATTTATACTGTAGTAAATATTAACCTACGTCGTCTATAATCAGGATACAACCAGTACAATGGCACACCACTGGTATTAGAATTCATAGAATTATCATCAAAGCTCCGAAAAGAGCTTCTTCAGTATATACAAAATTATTTTTAAATCCTCAGCTGAGTTTTTAATTTAAAACCCAAAATAAATCATTCGCTTATCTTGAAATTCGATTAAAAAATCTAAAATGAAATTAAATGTACTTCTAATTCAAATGCAAATAATACCATTATATACTATATGTATATATAAGACTAAGTGCAGAAATTTAACAACTCCTTTGATAACTTAATTTCTTTATCCTCGGTGAAAATACCTCTAGTTAGTAAATAAATAAGATAACGATTAGTAGAAGAGAGAGAAATCTGCGCGTACAGGAGCGAAGTTCCCCCCGTAACCGGAACGAAAGAAACTGAAGGACAAGTTTCTTTAGGTGACCGACCCATGACCCCTCTTATAAACGGTATCCGCGCAAATGGATTGAAAAGAAAAGCTCACCTTTGGCGTTCTGATTGCGTGAGAAAGTTGACAAACTGCCGCTCCAAGGGAAAGATTATTATTATTCACACTTCAAATTCGCACTCTGCTATGCTGCTTTATTATTGCATTATTTTATTTCGTTCGCTTTTTTTTATATTCCGAATCCGTAAATATAATATTAATCTAATCAGATTTTCTTCCTCTGCGAGCATAATGCGAAGGTAAAGAAATTGTTAAAACTGAAAGCGAAGAATGTTCCTTTGTTGGAAGCTCTGTGATTGGTGTTTGGCTATCGTCTGGGCGCACAGAGGAAGATTGATTCTTTCAAGGATTTTCGAACTCGATCTAAATTTCTTTTTTTAAATCATTGCCAATCTCCTTTTTTTTTGCTTAGATTTATTCTTAAAATAAAAAAAAAACAATGTAGTTATGTTAGAGTTTTATTTTATGCCAAGTTTCTTTCTCAGGAGAGAGCAAAATTGTTCGGCATTGACTAATTTTTGTGTTTCATTTAAATGGAGTAAATGTCATTGTTAACCAAACTGTGCAATTTATTATCGTTTGCTAGAAATTGCAGTCATAATTAAACGAAAGGGAAAAAAATATAAGTGGAAATATATATTTATTAAATATTTTTTTTAATTTTTATGTTGTCAACTGTAATGTTTAGAATATAATGATAATAATAATAAATTCTGAGTCAACAGAATTTCTTTTTTTTTTGCACTATAAGTAAGTTTATTATTTTTTAAATAATTATATTTTAAAGTTTAAACTTCCTGGATTATATATATATATATATATATATGTAACATCAGGTTTTAAAGGTGAAGTAATCCATGTTAAGGAAAAGACAGCAGTTATTAAATCTTCATTTATTCCATCGTAGGCAATATTCAATAATTAAAATAATCATATTATACGAGTATCCATGACCAGATTGGAAAAGGGAACGCGCAAGCAGCGCAATGTTATTATTCGTTTATATGTTGGAGTGAAAAAGGGGCAGATAGGAATGCGCAAAAAGTTTAAGTACCCAGAGAAGGGAACTTCCCCGGTAAAGACTCGTGACTCGAAAAGGAAGTTGTAGTGCGATTATTACGATGAAAGTAGAAGTAATTGAAATGAGGTGTTGTTAAAAGATTATTTAAGAAAGTTAAAAAATTAAAATATCACACATATATATATAATTATTTTTTTCCCTCTCTCTGTCTCTCTTTCACAAAGCTCATTTAAAAATTCTACTTTTAATATTTTTAACTAAACGAAGATGATGTTAAAGTTGCAAACGTGATTTCTCACGATCTATAGAACATGAAGTAACCATGTTACTTTCTGTAGAAATTATTCATTAAATTATATATTTATAAAAGTAATGCTACCATGCAACAAATTTGAAAATTTTAATGAATTTCTTATCTTTTGATCAGCGCTTACAAGGAAATAATAGTTTCACAAATATCTATGCATTGTTTGCACTAAAATTTTAGCATTCTGAGACGTTCGATTACGGGATAAACGAAATCGCAATTACCCTCTTAAAAAGGGAAATTTGACGAAGGACCAAAAAAGTTATTTTCCCTCCTTTCCCAAGTAATTCAAAGATGGGATTTCACTCCGTTTCGACCATCCGTGACATGATATATTTGTCACATACATGGAGATACATTGGGACATCAGATTAAAACTCTCTACAGGATGTTCAGAGAATCCAAAGATTTGCTTACTGAGGGCGGTGAAACTCTAATGATTTAATGGAATGAATGTTCTACCAGCCTGTAGGGAAAGTCGGGAAAGACGACGAAAAGTGTAAGATGACGAATTGGATTTTTCTCGAAAATTACCCTAGATGAATGCCCCGATTCTTCATCATCAGAGATCTAGTTATCAGCTACCCGTGTCACACCAAAAGATTCCACTCTGTTATTAGTGTGATTCACAGTACGTGGTGTCGTATTTATATTTTGTATTTATTCTTAATTTATATTAGGTTTTTGGTTCTTAAAAATGATGGCAGACTTAACCCAAAGTCAAATAAATGATGATAATAATAAATTTTACGCGTTGTGTTTTATTAATAACCCAGTGTTCATCCAGGCCATACCTTATAGATGCTCAGTCTATATGAGATCTTTTAACAAAGGAAAACAATTATTAACTGTAAAATTTTGAATATTTGAATAAGAACAAGATGAATTTAAAAGAGAAGTAATAATTTAAAACTATTAAGGAGTCTCTCCTCCTACATTTAAATCAACCTGTGCAGACCTGAATAACATACATTTATTCAAAAAATCATTAAAACATAAACAACAGTACATTGAAATGATCCATCTCAAATTTAAAAAAAACAATCCAGGATTTTGTTTGAGAAGCCAATTTTAAATATAAACTTGAGGCATTTTGGAAAAAATTTAAAGAATTAAAGCAAATGCCATTCACAGATACACATGTTTATTTCCAGACTACATATAACATGATTCACTTCACTTAAATCTTTTACATCACAGACCATGTCATAAAACAAAATAAAGTCAATCTAAATTGAAGTTTTACGGTAGATATTAAATGATCCTAATAACATCAATATCATTCGCTTGAAATTTATCTTGATTAAAATATTAATTATTTCATCAAATTTTACATAACATTCCATGACACGAAACAATAATAAATCAATTTTCCTTTCAAACATTAAACATTTCACTGCACCTTCTTACAAATTCAACCAAGTAGCACAAACAGGAATTACTCAAATTAGCCTTTGCAAAATGCAAAATATAGAAATTCAGAAAGATTCATTTTTGATTAATCATTCTTTTCACGTGGACCGAACTACATTTTTTTAAAACAGTTACGTAGCATTTCCGGCCAGGATTATAAATTTACATATAATTTTCTTTCAGCTTCTGGGCAATCTCTAATTAGAGACCCAGATCTGCGCAATTTACCAATTTTATTTGGTCGCTGCACTTAATTACGCCAAAATTTGTCTGTCGAACAAACAATCGTGATTCAATCTCCTCCAGTCAACAAGTTTTGCGTTATTTAGCGAAAGTGTTTAAAACTTACGGCGTCTCTTCGCTCCGCACCGGCCAGGGCCAACGGCCCCGCACGCCCTTCTCTCTTCTCAGCCCAATACGCACTCGCCGTGGGAAACCCTAGGGCCCCAGTCGAAAATTACGTACCGCCTTGTCTTCTCACCTCATGACTTCGTCTCTGTCCGCCTCCAATCTGCCCAGCAACCCAAAAAATCTCTTTCCGAAGCCCCCAAACTAAATGACCATTGGTCAAAAACCACAGCCGGGACTTCACCTTTCGAGAAACTTCTCCAAGCCTCCAACGGAACCTGCAAAAGGGGTCAAACACACCCTCCCCCCGCAAACTCGCAGAAAAACTGAGAGTGGGAAAGGTCCACCCTCTGTGCGCCCCTCTCCGGAGACAAAAAATGGCGAATTGAAGAAACGTGTTTCTCTCATCACGACAGTGGTATAGTGTTTTTAAGTTGTTCCTACGTAACTTTTGGTTGCTGCTTGGTAAGGGATAAAGTTCACGGAATACATATTTTTGATTTATATATGTAATATTCGTAAAGAACTAATCAAAATGTTTTCAATAATGTATTATTTTAATGTTTCTGATGAGCTGATATCCTTTAATATTTTTTTTGAAATAAAAAGGCGAAGTCAGGTAAGATGACGAATTAGGTGGAGGGTAAGATGATGAACCCCTCCGCTTTAATTTATGAGCTCGTCCTGCTACCTGACTGCCACATGCCCTTTCTGCAACTCACTGTCAATCCAGTGAAAAATGAGCATCTCATTAAAAAAGGAGATAGAGGAAAAAGAAGATAAACGAAAACTGTGACAAATGAAGAAGGCTGAAGTTAATAAGACTAAACGCAACTAACCTGCTAAAAATTCTACAAAAAAAGAAGAAAGTAGGTAAGCAATTCCTTGACTTTTAATGTTCTATGTCTAAATACTCAATTCATTCATTTGAATTTCCTTACGTTGACACTGATGACAATCTGGACCCAGAGGACCTCGATAATAAAGAACGCATCATTTGCAGTGAGCAAGGAAAAACGGAATTGAAATTCCAATGTTTTATGTGCAAGCTCTGGCCCCATTCCAATTGTACTGGCTGGTACAAAATCCAAGCCCATGGCGATGCGATTTTTGCAATTGATTTCATTTCTTTGGATTTGAATCTTAAATTTCGATTGATAATATTTCATTTGTTTTGTGCCGTTACTTCAGTCCAATTATTTTTGTTTTCTGTTAAGTGCAATTTGTTATGATCAAGATGTGATTTCAACAGTTTTAAATAGTTTTTTGATAGCATATGGCTGTTGAAATAAATTGTTTTCTCAGTTCGTCATCTTACCCAACCCCGTTTGTCATCTTATCCGACTGTGCGGGTAAGATGATGAAAATTACTTTTTTTTTCTAAAATGAAATTTTGGGTATCAAATTTGAAAAGAAAAATTTAAAAAAAATATTACTTTAAAATAAAGAGTTGAAGAAGATTTTGCCGAAACATTAATCCTCCTGCAACGAATATTGAGGTCATGAAAAATCCTCAAAGCTTAAGGTCGCCATCTTACCCGACTTTCCCCTACTCAGAGAGAAAAATCTGATCGCACAGCATCTGAACTACCCGTAAGAGAAAAGTTAATTATATTTTTAGGTTTAGTTTAGCTATATTAATGTTCAGGACCAGATTTTCCATAGGGCCAACCTAGGCCGTGGCCTAGGGCGCAGCTGTCAGGGGGCGCATATACAAAAGAAATAACAACCAAATATTTACAAACTTTTCAGTATTATTTCGTAAAGACCATATAAATGATGTTTTTGAAATTTACATTCGTTGCATTAAATATATTGAACGATCCATTTTTTTGTCTAGTGTGGACCCTTTTGGCTTCCTTTGCATTGAAATAGATTTAATAAAATCTCTCCACTTCAATTGTCCTTCAAGCTCGTTCCAGTGAGTATTTTAGTAGGTATTTCAGAAGATTTCAAGAAATTCGATGGAATATTTTTGCAGGAGTTAATGTTATGCTATGTCATAAGTAGTCTAATTTTGAAAAAAAAATTATGTGTTTCGAAGATTATAAAGATTATTTTGAGTGTATTGAAAATAAACTACTGTATATTAACCCCTTCTTTGTCGTTGTCGCAAGTCATGTGACGAAGAGAAAAATTGCATTCTTAAGCCGGCCATTCACTTGAAGGATAGCCATGCCATTTGTCCTAAGCCCGGTTTTTTTTTTCACCCATTTTAAGCGAAAGATACAGGCACTCCATTCACTTGATATTTAAAAGGACGCTGACTCTGAACGAAGGTTGGGGGTAGCTATCTTCTTTCCCTCTCTACAGCTGCTTGTTAATCGCGCTTCGATTTTCCCCAGTCAGCAGATTTTAATTTATGCTACCTTCTATTGAAGCGAGGCTTCAATCTACGCAAGGCATTTTTCTTTTCGCTAGCCTCTTTCAGGGTCCCTCTGAAGTGAGACTTTTAAATCACAGCGTTTTCGCTCCGATTTCAGTGCAGACGGAATTCCAACCACCACAAGGCATTTGGCTGATTTCCATATATTTTTACGGCTTTTTCCTTCTCGCTTTCCAAAATATCAAGTTTATCTGTGAAGGAATGGCCTGCTTTAAAAATGAATTCGTCGCTACTTACACGTAGGCACGTCTCGTTATATTCCGCGATTATTTTTTGTATTTCTGAATATTGGTAAGGAATGACGCAAATAGTCCTACTTTCTGCATGTTTTGCGGTAAGATTTCCCGCCTTGAATGGAAAACATAATCATTTTGTAAGAGATACGAAAAAAAAAAAAAAAAATCCGACAAAGAAGGAGTTAAATTGAAAATTATATGTTAACTTTTTTGAAAGGGGGCGCAGGACATGCTTCGGCCTAGGGCGTAGAAATGTGTAATCCGCCTCTGTTAACGTCTCGTTTTGAAGCTACACGAGAGCTATTTTAGCATGGAACTCTTTATTCTGAACCGTGGTGGATAACGTGGTCGACACCCCTTCTCGAAACTTCCACGCCGCACCAGTTTATTTTTAGGGGCATTTTAGAAGGAAAGTTATAGAAAGGAAGAAATTATACAATAGAAAAATAAAATTACTCGATTATGAAACATGTTAAGTAAATACAAATTAACACGGCAAAGAGTTGGAGCGCGAAACCTGTACTACATAGCATTTGACAGCAGCCTCTGGACAAAAGAACCCATCAACCTCAAATAACCAAACAATAATCCTAGTCAAACAATGCTATTCCACGCCGAAACAAGAAAAGGCATTACTAAACTTGGCAAAATAATAAAAGCAGCCGCATGAACAAGACTGATTTTTTGCGCCTATAATTATTATCTTAGAAGTAAGAATGGGGGTTCCACCTGCGTCATTCTTTTTGGGCAACAAATGGCGTTGGGGGCGACCCGCCGAGACCCAATCGATTAACCGCAAGTCGGTAGAGTAGAAGGTGGAAAAACAAACAAGGATCGACGTGCAAACAAGAGAGCGCGAGGAATGTTGGGACACCTCCGCTCTCCCACGGCCCTGGGTGTGTCCCTGCGGGTCAAGTGCGCCTGCGCGGCGGGGGGCTGGGAAAGCTCTCATCGTCTGCTGCACCCCCGCCGACTGCCCATTCCTAACGATTCCGCTGTTAAATGAGGCGCCTTTCATTGCTCCCATTATCCGCGGCTATGCTGCCTCCATTTTTTTTTTTTTTTTCGAATGCACACCGGCTCGATTGACCCGCATATGAGATACCTTCGAAAAGGCGCATTACGGGAGATAAGGAACCTCGTATTGGGTGGTGGTGGAAGCAGAAATGATGGGGGAAAAAGAATCTGTGGAAGCTTATCCTGTCAAATGCTGCGAGTTTATTTGTACAATGTAACAGGTTTATCTCTGCTTCATTAGACAGTGAAAACAAACTAATAAATTTCATTTTAATGGTTTATGTGGAGAAGGATATTTGCAGTGAGTCCTGCTCCGATAGTCTGCTCGATACAAGGCTTTATGTAACGGACAGTGGCGCACAGTGGCGTAGAGACTGGGAGGAAGGGGGGATATAGATGCCCCGGGCGCTAATTTTAGTGGACGACGTGGAGACAAAATATTAGTACGTTTAGGTCAATTTTTAAAATAAAATATGAAGAGCGGTCAGGACCGGATTTACGTATTTCTACGACCTAGGCCAAAACATATTCTGCGCTCCCTCTCCTGTCAAAATAGTTAATATATAATTTTCAATTTATAATAGACAATAATTTATTTCTGAAATATATAAGCATTTAATTCAATCTTCATAATCTTTGAACTACATTAAATTTTTAATTCAAAATTACACTGCTTATGAAGTAACATAACAAAAACGCCTGCAAAAATACTCCATCGAATTTCTTGAAATCGTCTGAAATATCTAATAGAACTTCTAAGTTCACGTTTCTGTCTGTTAATAGGTTTGAAGGGTTATTGAAGTAGACAGATCTTTTTAAATCTCTTTCAATGCAAAGTAGTTCAAGGGCAAAAGACAATAAGGCCCACAGGAAACAAAAAAAAACAAAAAAAAATGTATCGCTCAATATATTTAATGTGACTCAATATTTTAATGTGATGTAAATTTTGAAAACATCATTTTATATGGCCTTTTGAAAATAACACTGAAAAAAAATTATAAATATTTGGTTGTTATATATTCTGTGCATGCGCCCTCGGCCATGGCCTAGGTTGGCCCTATGGGGAATCTGGCCCTGAGAGAGCAGGTGCGAAATAATATCACCCTATTCATCCTTGCTACGCCACTGGCGGCGCAGTGGCGTAACTGGACAGTCTGAGGCCCCGGAAAATGTTTGTGGGTCTTGAGAAGATTAAACTCACCACTATCACTAAATATAAAGCTATTTCATCTTTCGAGATGCTTAATCTCTCTGTTGGTTGATTTTAAAGGATCTTATAATCCAGATTTCAATTTTAGTTTCGAATCAAGATTCAGAACGTCCCGTTTTCAAGCAACACTAGGGCTATTTTAGGACGGACCTTGTAATTTGGAACAGCGGTCAGATAACGAGGACCACACCTGAGCTGGCATCCCCCTCTCCAAGCTTCCGCACCACATAAGAGGGTTCATTTTAACAAAAATATCTGTCCAGATGCAGGGCCGGCCCGAGGGGGTTTCGAACGGTGCGAGAGCACAAGGCCCGGCGTTTCTAAGGCCCCCGCAAAGCTGACAGATTTTGCAAAACGAAAATGAATTGCATGATTTATTTAAGGAAATCAAAAATTTGCTGTTTAGCGAGGACACAATATTACAAATCTTACAATAATTATTTAAAAATAATTTATTTGAATTGTATCCAAATTTTGCTTCTATTTTAAAATTATATTGACCTCACCAATTACCGTCGTAATTGCAAAAAGATCTTTTTCAAGATTAAAAATTAAAAAAAAAATTACTTGAGATCTTGCATTAGCGGAGAACGATTGATTTGCTTAGCCATTTTATCTATCGAATCTTTTTTAATCAAAAAACTAAATCGTATTGATATTAGTAACGAATTTGGTATAAAACATGCAAAAAAAAAAAAATGAAACACAAATCCCATATCGTAAACCTATTCTAGAAACTCGCATACCAAATTGCGTTCAGGAAGTAATTATTTTTGTTATTTCATTTATTAATGATATTTTGTGTGAGTGAAATATTAACTTCTTATTATACCACACTGGCAATGTAATAAATAGCAAAGTGCAATAACTTATTTTGTTGTAAGAAATTTGTTTCAAGACCCCGCAAGTGGACTTTGCACCAAGCCCCGTTTTTGTTCGGGCCGGCTCTGTCCAGATGTTATCACTAGGCCCATATCGCTTCTTCAAAATTCAACTTTCGGCCCAAAGAGGGCCACTGTGACCTATTTACATGAATCACATTAGTAGTATTTGATATTTGCGAAATCTATCAAAACTTGACAGCCATTGACAGCTCAATGAATGTCAAGTAATCAGCCAAGATCAATGGGTGTAATTGCTGGGAGGTAAGCTCAATATGAAACTTGAGTAGTCATGGCAGGGCCGAATTTACACATTTCTACGCCCTAGTTCAAAGCATATTCTGCTCCCCCTCTCAAAAATGCTAATATATATAATTTTCAA
Source organism: Araneus ventricosus (assembly GCA_013235015.1). NCBI lineage: Eukaryota > Metazoa > Arthropoda > Arachnida > Araneae > Araneidae > Araneus > Araneus ventricosus. Next base: position 50,951 of record BGPR01000395.1, on the reverse strand, counting down.
TTAACTATACAATTGTCTATTTTTGAAACATATAAGCTCTTAAGACAATCTTTTTTATTTTTGAACCACATTAAACTTTTAATTCAAAATTGCATTACTTATGAAATAACATAATATTAACGCCTACGAAAAGACTCCATCGAATTTATTGAAATCGTCTGAAATGTCTACTAGAAGTTCTTCGTTTTTGTCCGTGAATAGGCTTGAAGGGCCATTGAAGTGGATAGAATTTATTAAATCTATATCAATGCAAAGAAGTATAAGGGAAAGAGACGATAAGATCCAAGAAATGAATCGCTGAATATATTTAATGTAACTACATTCGTTACATTTAAAAAGCGTCATTTTAAACGGCGTTTTAAAACAATACTTAAAAATGTATAAATATTTGGTTGTTATTTCTTCTGTTTATGCCCCCCCCCCCGACAGTTGCGCCCTAGACCATGCATGGCCTACGTTGGCCCTATGGGAAATCTGGCCTTAGTCTTGGGCACTTCAAGTTAGTAGTAAATAGTTCTGGATAAGTTTTAAAACGCCTTACTGAACTCATAGGTATTCACTGTCACTCTATGTCCATATTTATCACCAAAGTTCGCTCATTTTAAAAGAAATACTTGATACAGGAAATACTGATAATAAGGAAAATCTAGGAAGAGAGGGGAAAATCTTCTGATTGACCTGAAATAAACGATTACCTGTGGTATCGCTTGGGAAGCAGTATGCACCACACAAGAAGACGCAATTACAGCGAAAAAACACCATTTTGTGGTTTTTAAGAAAGATTTCGGCAAGAAAGACCGAAAAAGACCTCTAGTATAAAGACGGAACGGAAGTACTTTATTAATCTTTAAATATGCGCATTTTTACCGAAAATGTATTCGACAGTGTTCTATTACCGGCCAATTAATGAGATATTCTCAGTAAAGAAACAAAAAGAAAGTAAGGGTACACTGACCAACTAAAGGTGAACAGAAGCACTTTATTAGCCTTTAAATATGCGCACTTTTGCTGAAACCGTATTTTACCAAGAATAAAAGATATATTCATAAAGTAAAAGGAAGATAAGTGGTTTACTAAAGATAAAAAGCTCCAAGGGGAGGGTACAGTTTTTCTCTCCTCTCATCATGTCTGATAATTCATGAAATAAATGGACAAACATTTTGTCTTTACGGCGCCTCCCGAGACTAGCCCTCAGTACATCAATTCACCCTTGTCCTCCCTTCCCCCCGTCTACACGCCACTGGGGCGTCATGTTGATTTATGTGGTTTTCCTATTGCATGTCCAGAAATTACCAAATATTTTAGAGGTCGCTATAACAAACAAAGCGCCATTGCGAGGATTAACTAATGTGACCAGGGCCGTCTTAACAAATATGAACGCCCTGGGCTAGAGTAGTTAGGCGCCCCATGAGAACCGTAACTAAGAATTTGAGGCTTACTGACAACTAAAATACCTACCTAATAAAAAAAAGGAGCAAAAAATAAGAAACCTGTTCTCTAATTAACGCCTTGCAATTTTACAAATCAGCGACGTTTCAAAACAGGATTTTGCACGCCAGTTTCCGTAATGTAGGGAACTTCTATTACATGCATAATTTAAGGTCTTCTTACCACTTGGCTCTGCATGAATATTTTTTGAACTTATATACTTGTTTATGCAACATTAAAAAATCGATGGCAGTCTAGTTACAAGCCCTGATCTTATTTTTTACTTTTAACATATATAAAATTATGATTCAATAAATGTTTTGGTCCAAGGTTTAAATCAATATAGCAATATTTTTAGCGCCTTTGGATCAATGGCGCCCCTGAGCTACAGCCCAATTAGCCCACTGGATAATGCGGGTCTGAATATGACCATTATTTTAAGTTTAAATGACAACATTTATGTCAAAATTGAACTTGAGCAAGCGAAATTTTGCAAGTGAGGATTCAATTGTCTCCGTTACTTCTATGTAAAATTAAGAATTTTTAAATCTAGGACTTTTTGATCGTGACCTAAAGTGTGGTCATCCTGAGGCACGGCCGGATTTATACATTTCTTCGACCTAGGCAAAAGCATTTAATTCTGCACCCACCCACCCCGATGCATTCACCACAATTCAGGCAATGAAAATGTGCCACCAGTTTATTTAATGTGTATGGATGTGCTTAAAATATGGTCTTATATATGGTTTTATATGGTCTTTTCAAAATAATATCGAAATTTGTAAATATTTTATTGTAATTTCTTTTATATTTGCGCCCTAGGTCATGGCTTAAGTTGGCCCTATGGGCCTAACCGAAATCTCGCCATGTCCTTCACGTTCCTTTAATCATCTTTAGTTAATTCTAATTTCCTTATCTTACCTATTTTTAAAAATTTATGAATGAAACTGACTTCCCGAATTAAAAAGGCCGCAATGTAGAAAGTTGAAAAGAAAACTCTTGTTGATCATCATTAATTAAAGCTCATTTTCCATTTTTCGATTTTAGATGTATAAAAAACTTTTCAAATGAAGCTGGTGTCAGGAATTAAAAATGTGGAGATGCAGAAAGTTTAACAAGCCCTGCTCAACATCATTAATTAATCCTGATTTTTTTTCCGGTGTTTTTTTTTTTTTGTGGCAAACTTTTACAAACGAAACTAGGGTCACGAAAAAAACAGAAGAAAAACGATCCCCACGTGGAAAAATTTAACCTTTAAATGCCCAGTGTTGCTTTTAAGAGACGTACCCAATTTTGTCTTGTAAAATCTTGAGAATAAGACTGCAGCCCTAATGTTTGTTATTACCAATAGGATACATATTGAAAATAATATTAAATCAATTTACAACATATAGATGGCAACCTGACTGCTGATAAAAAATATATAAATAAAATGATGCTTTTCACTTGAAGCTGCATCTTTTTTGCTTTGCTTAACGCTTAAGAATATCATTTTTTATTCTAATGTTGAAGGAAATTCCTTATCCGTATTATTAGTTATTAAAATTCATTTGTGTTTAATTTTATAGAATTTTATCAAGGAAATTTTTTTCTGAAATAGAGCCCAGTATTGTCAGGTGGTAACAAACTGTCTTTTAGCCATAAACCATATTTAAAACAAAATATGATTTTTTAAAGTATTTTTCACGTGTTTTATTCAAGAAATGAAAGCCAAAAAACATTTTTAAATCAATTTTTAAAGAATAGGGCTTTTAAGCGTTAAGGAGCCCTGTTTAATCCCAATGTTTTTTCGATGAGATTTGATTCAGAAATTTTAGATTGAGAATCTTTTTTTGCTTAGGGATGCAGTCGCAAAATGACACTTCTTAAGTAAACTGTTCTCCATGTGCCTTAACGGCAGAAGACTATCAAAGATATCAACTGTTCGTAAAACAGAAAAAGGACAGAAGTTCAAATGCAGTTGGCAGTATTTTGCTTAAAATGCCGCGGGATTTCTTTGTATGCTGTAAGTAGCTGTACTTTGATAAAACTTTGACAAAATTGAGAGCACTCCAGGTGGACAGGAGTCCTTGCAATCAGCAAAATGTTTTTTTCGTTATCGTGAAACCCATTATAGCTTTGGGACGACGGCAGCCGCATTGACAAATGGGCCATTTGTTGACGAATATGTCAGCCAGCGAGATAGAGAATGTTCCACCTTTTAGTTGTCTCTTAGAGGAGTGTACACCTGGTACATTGTACCAGAGGTTGATAATCTGGGAATGGGTCGTGATAGCTAACAACTTGTTTAGAGGGATGGGGAACCTACCGCCTTAAGGCAGCATGGTGCCTTCTTGAGTTTCTTATGCGGTCTTGTCAATTATTTACAAAATTTTCACTGAAATATATAATTGTCCGTAATATAATAATAATTACAGAACAATCATCCTTCAAATTCTGTTCTCCAACTGCTGAAATTTAATCAGGCCTTTCAATGCGAAAAGTTTCCCACCCCTCTGCTATGCTAAACTTGAAATTTACGGAGGAACTTTTTCCCTTCTTTCTTTCAGACAGAAAAGGTCTTTATGGATCATTCACTGAGAGGAGTTTTACAAAGAAAGGAAAATTAAGCAAAATAATCTCGAATTTTTTTAATGTTTACGAGAGGTTTGAACGCCACGATTAAGAAAGCTGATGCTCTTGAAAACTGAAGCTATACACACCTGATGGTAGAATGTTGGCTTCGGGAAAGGGGGGTCGTGTGTTAGAGGTCCAATTCCACGGACGATCCGGGAGTATGCAAACTTGGTGAATGCCGTATCCGAGGGGGTGAAACGTCCTCCTGCTGGTGTGGTGAGGAAATTTAAAAAGGAGGGAGGCACAAGTAGTGTCCTTGTCATCTGAACACGTATCTAAATTACCCTCGTGTTGCTACAAAATGGGGAGTTAATCTAGGCTAAACCAAACTCTTGATTAAATGAGAATGAATCGATGTTCTCGTTCCTCTACAACAGAGGTTCCTAACCTCTGTTGTAGAGGTGTGATACACGTACCCCTGGGGTACGCGAAGGACTAGTTGGGGTTACGCGAAAGCAAAGATGGTAATGGCGGAAACAAAAATGAAAAAAGATAAGGGATTTAAAAAAGTTACTAAATTTTGTTTCCTAAATCGAATAGTTATAATAGTTGATTATAACGAAGTGTAATTTTTAGCTGTCCCGATAAGTTAATGCGAAATTATTACAATACTGGTTTCATTTTTTTGGCGTTGAGCTAATACTATCGTGAAAATGGAATAAAATGTAAAATCAAAAACAAGTCCTGCAAATGTTATGAATTCGAGTCATTTGACTAAGCTTACCTAAACCCTTAACTTTATTGAGAAAAGACTTCTTTGCACAGACGGATGTGTTAGGGGGTTCTGTATAGGACAGCAGGAGGATAAGCGAAAATAAAAAGGAATGGTACACGAAGGGAAAAGGTTGGAAACCCCTGCTCTGCAAGAAAGATTCACAATAGATTTATGCACAGAATCATCGCAAAAGTTCATCTGTCTATAATTACCAGTCATTTGTAGAGTGCTACAAGAATTTTCATCGAAGAGTGCCAGGAATTACATAACGAAACAGCGCATGTTAAGCAGTTCATTCAAACAATTCTCACACAAGCGACAATTGTATCATGTAGTAGTGCGTCCATCTTTCTAAAGAAAGATATGACGGAAATAGTTTAAAAATCACAATAAATAAATGTAGAATAAATAATTATCTTAAATTTAAGAAGAGAATGCAAATATTAATAATTTAAAGTACTCAAAAATTCTCTTGGATTTGTAATTATAAATTTTATGTGGTATAATACACAGTATTACGTCTGGATTATACTTTTAATTACTATTGTCTCTAACATATAATTCTTAACAGATTGCAATAACCTAAATACAATAATTCGCAGTCTAAAAGTGGTTCATTTCTTATGATCATTCAGTGATAATCATAAATAAAAGATTGAATTCACTAGGTTCAAAATCCCATGAGTAGAAAACAAGTAATAATCACTAGAGATCCCTTGAAAGAGAGAACCAAAAATTCTTATGTTTTCAGTTAAAGAGCCATGAAGGCAGCACGCGAAATTCAGTGATTTCGAAAAGTGTTGATTTGGCGAACCGACAAACAAACATTCGTTTCCACACTTTACACATGCAGAGGTGATAACTGTTCTGAAGTAAACTCCCTTTCTGCTAGGAGGGAAGAAAAAGTGGATTGAGCGATCTCAGCTCATTGTGCGGGCGCTTCATTCTACTCCGAAGGATATCATCAGCGTAATGACACGCTACCTGGCCACAACAAAAGCACCGACTTCCTAGATTTCCACAGGACGGAACGTTTGATCTGTCGGCCCGCTGCAAAGAAAAGGAAATCACTGTTCGGCCTATGAGGCCCATAGAAATCGGTACTTTGAATATCGTGAAGGAGAAAATTTCTATTTGTGTGCCATGCTTATTTTAAGGGCCCTTATCAATTACCCTAATTTTTGACTTCCAGAAGAAAGGGTTTCTTGGTTCGCGCTGCTTTAAGGGAGGAGATCGAGCAAGTGAGATGTAGAATGAAAAAATAAACTCATTGATACTGTCATCGTTACCAGAGTGTTGTCTGGATGAAGATAGTGGTCATTTGTCCGAACTAGGGGTGGATTAAAAGTAAGGCTGCTCGATTGGAAGAAATATAATTTTCGACAATGTACTAGTGCTTTATTGGTCTAGTACATATATATAAATAATTATCGTGCGACCCCAAAACACGTTATCATTATTACCCAGAAAAGAAATCGTTATTTCGCTATACGGTTTGGACTGGATCGATTTTCTTAGCAACGTAAACAAATGAAGACGATTTTTGTCTACTTCTTGTATCTTTAAATATAAAATCAGCCATTGTTAAATATTATCAGAAATAATCAGAAGTCGAAACAAGTGTAAATAAATCAATTGAAGAAAGTTTTGAAGGATGCACAGGAAGAAGAAAAATTTCTTTTGTGATGCTTAGCAAGGGAGTTGCGCCAGTGGGAACGGCGGCCAGAGCCCCGCTGTCAGGGATCACTATGCCCCCCCCCCCTTCAGTCGAGAATTTTTGTAGGGGCATTCAACTGGTTGATAAATAAAGATCTGGAAAAAAATTTGAGACAATTTCATTACACTTATCCCCACCGTACAACAGGCCTCCCCTCGGCAGAACAAACTCATTCTCGATGCTCAGATTTCTTCCTTGCATTTATGTCGATAATCAGAGCGCTGATGTGGATGACTTAAATCTGATAACCTATTGACAAAATATAAAATTTCTATTGAATAAATGTTGAATCAATTGTCTTATTTTTTATAACAGCGACTAAAAAAATGTTATTTAGTCACTCGACATCAGGCTATGCGGCTGAATCGTAAACGCGCCGATATTCGGATTGCGGTTCTGCCGTATGTAAGTATGAGGATTTTTTTCCCATCTTTCTCGGCCGCATGACGAAAATTTTGCAAAATTTAAGTTTTGGATAATCTCTAAAACTTATGAATGTAAAATCAATATTTGATTTGATTGATTCCTTTTTCAAACATAGTTTGTATTCAGACAATAATAAAATAACTCCTAATCTCTCTAAATTTCGTCCCACAGACTTACAAAGTGTTCTAAATAAATAAATAAAAGAATAAAACTGTTTTTAAAACACGCCTTTATTAGTGTACTAAAATTATTTATTTTTAATTTTAATTATTTTCTACATTTTATTCTTTAATTTAAATTGAGTATTATACATTATCTTTAATACTAATCGATAAATTAATCGATTAACTGATAATTAAGTTTTGATATTATTAAATAGTGTACTATCGTCAAGAAACGAGTGTATAAATTAACAGATTGGAAAATATCTGTAAATAACATTTTATCCTTGCTATTACACCTGCAATTAAAGTTTCATCTCCGTGTACAGTACCTGCAAATAACGCTATTTTAAATTAAAACATCAGACGCAAATAATTAAGCTCAACCATCATGGATTTTTAAAAAATAAACTATGCTAGGACGCGCAGCTCCGCATTGTACGAAGCGAAGCTCAAAATATTTCAGAAATTACCTATGTGTTCTGGAAGCCACTACATTACTTGTGTCTTCTTCTATTTCATGGGGAACTGATAGATAGTTCTGTTTTACGCCTCCTTTCATGCAACAGTGAACGAATTGTCCACTTCCTAATGTTTATTACGTGAAGCATTCTCTAGAGCAGGGCGGGAACCTTTGCACTGGAAGGCCTCATTAATTTCGGCTGTGGCAAAGGCTGCACGAACAGAATCTTAAGGGTTATTGTTCTGTAATTGTTATTATATACGACAATTATATATTTCACTCAAATTCTAAATAACTGGTAAGCCACATAAGAAACTCAAGAAGGCCTCACGTTCCCGTCATAAGATATTTCATATGACAGTGAAACGATCCACCGTTGGATATTGTTCTGTGTGGGAGAGTCACAATGAGCATATTTATACGAAAACGTGATTTTAACTTTCTGCTGTATAATGATAATTTTTTCTTTCTTCTTATTTACAATTAATTGTAGCTATTGATAGGCAATCAATTTGAGTTGCCTTGTACGTAGATCTGAAGATCTGGGAACATAATATGTGTATTCTCACGAGAGACCAAGTGTACAATTGTTCAAAAAACTGTCTCTACGGAGAGTGACTTTCCCTTGAAAACGGTACGTTCCTGTGCTTCTTCTGAAATGCAGTGTGTGGATAAGGCTTAATTTCTGGAAGTTTTCGAGACTATATAAGAAAATTTATTTCGAGTCATATATACATATTGTTACAAAAAAATATTTCTGTGGGTGTATGGTAAACTCAACACGCAGGATAATGGAGAATGAAGTTTTATTCATAAATGTGCAGGAAAACGTAGCACAGGTAACGGGAAACAATAGATCTTGCACAGATTAGCAACGTAAACAAACAACAATTCACAGGAATACAGTTCAGCACTTTGATATTTAGCACACAAACAGTCAGAAAATCACTAATAATGACAATAACATCACTTTCAATAGCGCCAAGCTCCACTTCTAGCTCGCACGACGAAACTCAAAGTGTTCCAGTGGATCAATACACACCTCTCGATCAAGCGCGACCCTTAAATACTCTCCCGACGACCGTGACGTGCACATGGAGTTTTCTCGTACATTCAAGCGTATTTTCTTTCCTAATAGAGATATCGAGAAAAGGGTGGCATTTTCTGGAATCATCGATTTGTCGTCAAGGTCAAGAGTCAGGCGGCACTCCCATACTTAGCCTTGTAAAACTCTCTTCCAAACATAAGACTAGTGAGGCGAAAGGACATTACAATAAGCCTTGAACTATAAGGTCAATATCTGCTGTTTTCAAAGTCCCTTTTTAGTTTCGCTAAATCCCAAGTCGAATATTCCGACCCTTCTCTTACATGCCAATGAAGCGGTCCGAAATTATCATTTTATAAAATTCAGTAAGGACAAAACACTTCAGAATTTTGAGCAAAACAATTTTAATTTGATTATCATAACGAAATATTTGGATCCCGAAAAATATATTATAGTGATTAATAATCAAGAATGCAGATATTTCATTTGTATCGCTACGTGGGCATCAAAGTCGGCGTTTTCTTGGGTCGATAGTATACATAAAATGTATTTGAATCAGCATACGACCCTGAAAGTTATAACACACCTTTTGAGGGTGATTGAGAAAGAGATACAACCATCATATTTTTAGCTTGATTCGACAAGTTGAAACACGTGAATCAGTTTCATGTCAATCGGTCCATTTGTTAAATATATTTTAGCTACTCTTGCCCTACCTTAAAGATAGGTTAAGGCTGATTTATTTCTATTGCCGTTTAGCTATGAAGAATCTCCTCTAATCTTTTAGCTTTCTCCTGGACGTCGTACTTAATTATTTAAATTGTAAATGAACAGTTCTTTTAGCTATTATGAACAACATCTTCAAAATAGCTAAAATAGACGGTACAACACAAAATTTTCATTAATTGTATAAAATTTTACAAATTACCATTATTTAAAAACCACTAGACTTAATTAGTATTGGATTTCCATGCTATGCACTTGATATCCTTGTCAGCTAAACTAATGCTTTTTCCATAATTCAGTTTGACGAGTGATGCTCTAATAGCGTACATAGGGCATTCTCCAGAAATGAACATTTGAACCAAAATATATACAGATTTCAAAACCTTAAATTTCCTTTTTTTTCTTCATTTTTATGAAGCTCTACTTACTAGAAGTTACCATGAACAATGACCCAACTAAATTTAAATATTTTACTCATAAATAAAAACATATGTAACCATATTCACGAGTGATATAATACGGAAAATTAATAATTACTACATAAAATAAGTTGTAAACATTTAATCAGCATACAGAGATTTGAAAAGAAATCAAATAATAAAAATTATATCCAATTAACATAAATTCTCAAATTTATTCCAGTGATCATTGAAAGTATTGTTACGCGTTATTCATTAAAGGCGAGTTTCATTATTATGAGTTTAAAATTTGTGTTTAATACATGTATCATATCAGTATATTCTCAAATTGCTGGCTATATAATTTTGTATTAAACTAAACAATTCATCTCACCTCTGCGGCATGAAATTGACAAAGGATGTCACGGAGATGAGGAACCTTCATAAAATAGGATTAACGGTGCTTTTTTCAGAGAAAAAAAAATTTTTGGTATTACAATCTACATATTAAACATATAAAACAGACAAAAGTTTATTTTTCATATTACTTTCTATACCTGAACTTCAAGGTGCGTAAGAGACTTCTAAATAATCACACTTGTTTCTTAAGAACAAATTTGTCTCCTTGTCTCTAAACCGAAACTTACTTTTTTTGTAGCTGTAATAACAAGATGAATGACTTGTATCTTGGGAAACAAAATGTGATGGCTGTCGCCATTTCAGAGTAAAAAATGTATGGAGTTGCTTATGTTTTGGTAACGGATGTGAAAATTTATTGTGTGACACCAGTCTCTGTTATTCTGGAAATAAACTAAATGACAATATAAAAATTTAAAATAGGCTTAAACATTTATTATTTGAGACACTTGTGGTAGGAATAATAAATATTTAAATATTTTTTAATCAAACAAGTTATTGAACAACATTAACAGTCACGCCAGGTGTGTGACATGCCACGGAGGTGAGAATTCATATACTGTGAACTAAATAAATAATTAATTAAAATCATCATCATAAAATTTGGTGACTGATTTAAATGAATATATTTTTACTACAGTTAAAAAACATAATTTAATGAATTATTGTCTAAAATTTTTGCTGTAAAATGAATGTGAGGAAATGTTACATTTTCTACAGGAAATGCCATAAACAATGGTTCACTGCATCGAAAAAATCATTTAGACTTATTCGAAAACATCAGATAAAATCTGATTAAAGCAGATGTTTTTTATAAAGAAAGTGTAAAATCGCCGAGGTTAAAGGGCTAAATTAAAAGGTCCGCTTTCTGAGGCTATAGAGTAAGAACTGAATATAAGAATCCTAAAGAAAAAAATCATTTTGTCTCAATATTACAGGTCTCTATTCAAATAAGTTAAACCTATTTTTTAATTCATAAGTAAACATTATTCGAGTTTATGTAGGCAAATGAATATATAAGGCAATTTATGCTTGAAAGAGAGTATTAACTCATGCACATGTCCAAAATCTAGAGTTAATTCATTTCAAAATTGCTGCATTATCAAGAATATCATTGGAAACTTAGTCGCAAGTATTTTAAGATTAGCTAGTGAAATATTTTATTTATTTATTTATAGCTTCTTTCTATTCAAATCCATTCAGCTTTCTAAGTGCATCGACCGACTGAAGGTCTTGAGTCATAATAGCCCAGTCGATAGAACCAAAACCAATCAACTTGAAATAATTGCGTAAAGCTGAATTTTACCCATTGATAAACCCTTACCAGAGGAGACTTTTACAAAAGCCCCTAAAATTGCCCTGGGCTCCCCCAGCGTTCAAGGTTCAAAATGGCAATATACGGGCATTACATCTGTAATAATGATCGGATTGGTTCAACTTTATACTGTTTTATTTGTTATAAATGGTACAAGATAGTGTAATTCACATTTACGTTACACTAATCCTTATATATAAAGGCAAGAACCATGTCTCACTCTCGACACGAAATCTCCCAAACAGTAGGCCTAGACTTGTAGGTTGCTTCTTGGGTAATGGTCCTCACTAAGAAAGGATTTTCGAAATTTTAATTCGATTTAAATTATTTAAAATTACCTTAAATTTTAACGCTTTTCGAACTTGGATCCTATTATCAAAAAAAAAAAAAAAAAAACATTTTACAGCATCTTAAAGATTAAAAAAAAAATTAGCTTTTCGATGACCAATCTTATTTCCATTGACATTTTGTTCAATTGTAATTAATGTTTCAAAAATGTTTTAAAACATGAATAAATATACACGTTTTTTTTTATTGTTTGAAATAAAAAATTCAACCATTTCATTATTTCAGCAATCTTTTTTATTCACGCGCTTTTTCAGGTTGTGATAATCTTGGTTTCTTGGAGAATTGACTCAAAGCGAATTTTCACTTTAGTATTTATTGTATTGTGAAATATTTTTATCGCACCTAATATTTTTTATAAAGCGTGCAACAGATATTTGATTTCAGGTTTGTTTGTTTTATTGTGTGATTCAGATTAAAATGATTTTCATCTTTCTTCTTCAACATTTAATCTCATGCTTTCCTGCCATTTTACAATTATGAGGGAAATTAATATGAAAACGCTTTCAAATTTTATGTAGCATTATAGGTAATTTTTTTTGTTAAAATTTTGGTTAGACTAAGAGTACAGTATTGCCGTTTGTTATTAGATTTAGCTCAGTTCAAGAACTTATGGTAGGAAGCCAGCTTGAACGGTAGACGAAAGAGCTTCGTAAGTTGGTGAGGACATTATCGTCTATATATAAAAGGCAACCTACACTCACTCCTCATCTGAAATCTCCCAAACAATTAGGCCTAGAAATTTGAAATTTGGCAGGTGGTTTGAAAATGGTAGGTGCTACTAAGAAAAGAATTTTCGAAATTTTAATTACTTAAAATTACATTAAATTTTAACGTTTTCCACAATAACTTTGGAGCATATTGTCGCTCAAAATCATTTTAACATCCTCTTAAGTTAAAAAAATTAGCTTTCAATGCCACTAATTTTTTTTCATGCGACGTTCTGTTTAATCTTCTGTTTTCCAGAGAAACGGAGAGCTCACGGTTCTTCAAGGTCACGGTTCTATTTATACATTTTTATAGGGAGGAAAGGCGGTTGGTGATCGGTTACGATCAAGGAAGAAATGCTGCGCAGCCATAGTTCACACCAGTGGTGGCGAGTCGGGGGGGCGAGGAGGTCAGTCGTCCCCTACTTATTTAGGAAAGATAAATTTTTATTTCATTTTAGCTGCCTGAAGCTAGGAATTACAGAAAAGCAATAGTGTTTGGGAAAACTACACTTTTTTAGTTAAATTTTACTGTCTACCCCTCCATACTCCGGATCATTGAATATGGGAAAATTACCTTAAATTTTAACATTTTTCCAAATAATTTTGAGCTATATGTCAAAAAATGAACTTCATCTTAAAGTTAAAAATTAGCTTTTGAATGATTACAATTTTATTTCTATGTAACGTTAATTTAATTTTAATTAATTTTTAAATGTTTCCAAACACAGCGAGACAGGTAACGGCTTTGCTTACGGTTCCTCAAGGTCACAGTTCTATTTATAGCACTGGAGGGGAGGGTTAGTGACGGGTTACGCTCTAGGCGAAATGCTGCCCAGTCATAATCACACCAAGGCCGGCGGGTGGGGGGGAGCGAGGAGGGTCACTCGCCACCCTACTTTTAGGGAAAATTAAATTTTTATTTCATTTATCCTGAAACTAGGAATAACAAAAAAAAAAAGTCTTCGAAACTAACCAATTTTTTTATATTTTTTTAAATTTTATTGTCTACCCCTATATTCTATAAATCTTTTGCTGTCTCATTTTCCACTTTTCCAATTTGCACTGGTTCACGGGAGTGCAGCATGTTCGCTTTGCGACCATATTCAGAGTTAATCATTCTACCAATGAGTGATAGATAAATTAAGAGTTATTTGAAATGCAGTTTTTCAGTTTTATTAACTGTGATGCATCACAGAATTGTATCGCTGGCATTTTAAAATTTACGTCTTTATATAGGGCCGTTCAAATATTACGAAGCACCAAAGGGGGAGAGGGGTTTGCGATTTGCTTATTTTTTGCTGACAAGGGGAAGGGGAGTATGAGTGATGCTTACGTAAGACATTAAAATCACTTTATTTCGAAAATCTCTTGTAACTTGCACAAATAATTTAATTTTAAAATTAAATTTGAAAAGTTAAATTGGCAAAAGAAAATTAAACTCGATATTTGTAAGCGTAAACCTGAAATTGTAAGGAAATTAAACTTACTTTTTTTTTTCATTTAAGCCGAGGTTAGAGTTTTTTATTTGAATTAAGTCCTAAAATTTTAAAATTAGATTATTACTATACTGTTATACGTTTTGTAAAAAAAAAAAAGAACGGTTGCAGTTTGCTTACGTAATTATAAGAGGGAGTTGGATTTGCTTATTTTTCTGACAAGGGGAGGGGTCAAAAAATACCAAAAACATGCTTACGTAAAATTTGAACGGCCCCATATTTTACTATCTGCCAAATACAATAAATATTCACTTTTTTTTTTCATCTTTCCTGAGTTATAGCGGGTGAAAGTGAGACGGGGAATGCTATGATTAATGTAAAATACAAAAATAAAAACTAATTTAAGCGGGCGAACCAGCTGGTCGCCGAAGGCGGCTCGTAGTTTTTATGGAAAAATATGTGAAAAAGTAGGTTCTTTACTTTAAAACTTTAGATTTTTGTTCTATATTTTTTTATATGTCATATTATTCAAAACTCCTTTCTATAAAAGTTACTGAAAAAGGAGAGAAACATCTTGGTGGCTGCCTAAAGTAAGCAGTATGCTGCTGCCATCTACAATATAAATACAGAAGTAGATGCAATTTGTTACTGTTTGTTGTTGTTTAAGATAGCTAGTTTTTTAAAATTCCCATATAAGTTCTTACTGATTGAAACAATGATATAGAAAGGGTAAATGCCACTCGAGGTGAGGTTTTTGTTCTTCAACCTCAACATTATTCGCGAATTATGCAACAAATGAATATATGTGTTACCTGTGCTTCAAAACATCTGTCAGCTTACGTTGCAACAGGGCCGGATTAAGCTGCGACCCACGATTAAGCCTTCTAGGTGCCCTTAAGCAATGCAAGTCTTAGGGCCCCCTTTCCACCTCCCCAACTTCCAAAATTAGATATTTTAATATTGATTTTAATTTAATCCCTGTATAAACAATTTTAAGTACCAAATTTTCACAAACTGAAATAGCAAAGCATTTAATTGCCGGTGGCTTTCAATATATCGCGTATAAGAATATGCAAAATCAAAATTTAGAAGTAATTTAGCACAAAATACTGAAAAAAATTACAAAACATTTTTTAATACAATCTAATACGGGAAATTTTCATTAATATGGAAAGTTGTTAGAATACTGTTCCAAAATTTAAACGATAGTTGATTTTAATTTGAATAATTTCGAGTGCACGGCCTTCCTAAATTAAATTACGTACCGCAAAAAGTCTCGAAATTTTGGGGCCTCGCAAATTTGAGGGGCCCCTAGGCAGTTGTCTACTTTGCGTATTTAATAAACCGGCGCTCTGAGTTGTACACATCCCCTCGTCATATATGACTGTAGGGGATACCCAAAAATAAAAAGACTAATTAAGGAGTAGGCGAGAGAAACCAGCGCGGGTGGTCTCCCCTAAACTTTCTCGTATACTCCTAACACAAGTAGAGAAAAAATAAGCTAAAAGGCAGTAAAACGAACAAGAACCTCTAACACAGTGGAGAAAAAAATAAGCGAGACGTCATACCACAATTTCCGAAAGTCGTCCAACGCGGAAGTGGAATTAGAAGCCGGAGTGATTACCAATAGGCCTTGGTGGAAGATAAAGAAAACGAAATTTGCAATTTGAACGCCTTTTTTCTAACCGATTGACACAAATCTATCATTAAGGGAAGAAGGTCACATACCAAATTTCATTTATCAAAGTAATTTTTTAAAGAAATTAATGCGTTCAAAAGTATGCGATTACACAGACAGACAGTCAACCCTTTGACGGATTTGGTCCAAAATTAGATACAAACCTACATTCCTGATGATAAAAATGTGCACCAAATTTTATCCACCTACCTATTTAAGTTTGTGAGTTATCGCATTCACTTTAACAGGGACATACAGACAGACAGACTTCACGTGGACGGATTTTGTCCAAAATTTGAAAAAACCTACAAATTATGTGTAAAAACCACATACCAAATTTCATCCCTGTAGCTTTAATAGTTTTTGAGTTATCGTGTTCACAGATACACAGACAAACATAATTCCAAAATTGCGTTTTTCGGACTCAGGGAGGTCTAAACCGTGGAGATTCGTCAAAATATCGAGTCCGAATTTTTTGACGGTTACAATACTTTTTGCTTTGTATACGAGAAAGTAAAAAGATGGGAACCGCTGATCTAGGTGGTTGTGTTTTTCAGTTAGCGCTTTCAGAGACGCATCAATAGAAATTATTCCGGAGATGGATTTGGTCCCAATTCTGATACGCATCTGCAATTCTGGTGATAAACCCACGCCGAATTTCATTGAGTTTGAGATCTTGTGTTCACATGAACATGGACAGAAAGACAGCTGACTTCTCACAAACGGATTTTGTTCAAAATTTGATAGAAATCTACAATTTTGTTGTAAAGACCGCATACCACATTTCATCCGTCTAGCTCGTTCCGTTTTTGAGTTATCGTGTTCAAAGAAAGACACACATTATTCCAAAAATGTGGTTTTAGGACTTAGAGGTCCAAAACATAGAAAACCATCAAATCTCGGAGTCGAATTTTTTTACTATTATAATACTTTCTCTTTGTATACTTCGAACACAAGAAAATAAAAAAGAACGCTTGAGGCGCAAAGATTACCAATTCCAAATGGTGAATATTTTCACTTAGTGAACATGATAAAATGGCATGTTGTAATTCGATTGCATAATGGTACATTCTCGGTCTATTCAACAAAAATTCAAATTCGACAAAAAATTCATTATAAACATCTTTATTCTACAGTTAATTACAACATTAATTACATAGTGCAAAAGCTGAATAAACCAATACCTCAAATTAAGATGAGGAATGTTATATACAAATTTTATTTTCCACAATATGCTAGTAAATCAATTCACAAATTTGCTTGTGCTACTAAGAAAACAAATGCCAGAGGAGAAATACATTACGGAATCTTTTTGTGAAATATAATAACACCATTTATTTAAGCAGGATCACTACAGTAAAAATGTTCTAAATAACACCATTAACATACAAAATAATTTTTAGGTCACAATTGAGATGCTTCCAAAGAGTTAACTAAAAATCAATTCATTCATTGCAATGAATTTCATTAACAATGGGAAAGAAAATTTTGCAAAATAAATCTAAAAGAAAAAAAAAATTCGACACCAATATGGGCCAGCCACAGCTAATTATAAGTAAAAATAGAATCAAAGCCATTGCATTTACCCAAAATATGTTGAAATAGTTATATTCATCTTCTTAAACCTTACTCACTCTTATGTTGAGTCTGACTCGACATTCTGCAGTATGTATCTTTTACATATTCTTGTTACATAGCGCTAAAAACTATATAATAGCAAAAACATTCAGAATAATTTTTAAGAATTGAAACAAATTAATAACAATATTTTGCAGCTTTTTAAAGTGCTAAATCAATCCTTACACTCACACGTGTTTAATTAAGCATCTTATTATCTTTTGGAGTGCAAAGCGTTAAACCTTGAACCAATCGAAACAATTTTAAATGGATGGGATACAAAAAGAAAAAAAAACTAAGCAGACAGGACTTTTCGAAATAAACATTTTGTAAAGATACATATATATAATCTCTTAATAAATAGTTAAAAATTTTAAATTATCACAGATTTTTTTTCCTTCCAATAGTTTGACAGCAGTCAAAATGCACCTCATACAAAATGTGATAGTTAAATACCTGATGCCGCGAAATGTGCAATTTGCTGACAGTTCGCAATATAAAATTGTTCTATTTGCCGACTGCCACGCTAGCAGGAAACCAACATTATTTGCCAACATTTACACTTGGCAACTGCTGTCGATGTAACGAGAAACTAGTCTTTCTCTTTTTATTTATTTTCGGCATTAACAACAATAAAAATTACATTTATAACACATAATTTTAGAATTGTATCATGAGAAGAAATTTGTATATCAGCTCTTTACTATAATACAATATTTGTAACATCAATTTAAAAGATTCCCTAAAAGATGAAGATGTAAATCAGTTTTCATACATTTTTCCGTTATTCAAAAGAACCTAACATTGTTTTGACAAACGGTTTCCATTTATTAGCAAGTAGCAGCCTGAAATGTAAATTTCTTTTAAACTAAAAACAATTATTAAAGAGAAAATAATAATTATCATTTAATTTTTCAAAACTACTTCTAAAGAAAATCATCAATTTAATTTTAGAAAATATTCCAATTTTGTTTATTTATTTTATACACAGCTAGGGGGAAAAAATAACCCTTTATTGAAGCATTACTCAGCACACACTAAAAGCATAAGCCGATTTGAATGAAAATGGCATTCTTAAAAGAAAACATTAACATATTTAAATGAATATCCACTTCAAAATTTCCAATAGCAACACTGAATTTTGATGCGAAATTTCAAAATTAAATTGAAATACAGTAACTTCGCTTAATGTGATCGCGGTTAATGTTATCATTCGCTTTATATCATCAAAACACTCTGGTCCTGGACCAACATATTCAAATGCGTACAAAATGATTCGTTTAGTGTGATCACTACATCGTTTAATGTTATCAGTTTTGAAGTAGAGAATTGACCAATCCCTCATTTTCAACCAGCATTAACGATTGACTTTCGTAGAATTTCTCGCTCCACTTGTAAGGAAATGACTGGGGCCACTCCCCACCATCCATCCCAAGAACTTCAGGGTTTATTTATCATGACCTCTCTTTGAAGATCATCCATTTAGCAGGCAGGGACATGACTGTCGGTAATTGTCATCAAACCTCCTGAAGGTATGCAAAAGGAAGAGTGGATGTCCATTGACGAGGACATTCCAGTAACTGTCACACTCACAGACTTGAAAATTTGCCAAGCTGTTTGTGAGCAAGACCAAACAATAAAAGTTGATGATTCCGACGGGGATGAATGTGTTGAAGAAAAACCCTCCAACGAACGTCGAAATGAGGCAAGCCCTTAATATTTTGAAACGCAGAGTGCAGCATCGTTCCACAAATTTTAAAAAACAATACAAGTACTGACTATATATAAATAAAATATTAAGGAATAATTATTGTCAAGCAACAATTAATGAATTTTTTTAATTGTTATTTTTGAAATAAATTATAGATAGCCCTGAGGTATTTTTTTTTCTTTTCCCTTGATGTGATAAAAATATAGTTGATTTTACCCAATTCGGTTATTGTTATCAATTGGTAAATGCTATCAAAATTCTTAAGTCTCAAAGTGATAACATTAAGCGGAGTCTACTGTATAACTTAAAAATTGAATTTCATCATTTTTGTTCGAGCCACTTCGAACTTATGTGTATATAAAATATTATTATTAAAATAATTTTTACAACTTACTGCATCAAAAATCGATGTTGTCATAAGAAATTTTGAATTTCCAATCACTTAATCATACAGGTGATTGATACATAAATGCACCACCAAATATTTCAGAAGACAAACCATATTTTCAAAATAATAATAATAAGTCAAGAAAACTTTATATGGAGGAATTTTTAAAAGATTCATTTCCTGTTATACAAAAACTTTACCTTTAGTACACAATGCTGCACAAATAATGAGCAGTGGCTCACTTGTCTTTCTTTCTCGTCACTTAGAAAACAGGAATGATGGTAGAACAAAAAATGATTCCTTAATACTAATATACACATGTATTTTTAAAAATCAACAAAGCTTTATTTATCACAGCCCAATTATATACATATAACTAAATTGACCAAAGAAAAAAGGCTTACAATGCAAACATCTTATAATGTCACTACACATGAATATCAAGAATTATATATGTTAAGCCTAAAGCAAGAATGAAAGGTAAACCTAGGTACAACCGGTTAAAGTGGGAATTACAAAGGCTTTGCGGCAAAAGCCCGAAGATTTCCCAAAGCTTCCACCTTTAACCAACTAGGATTAGTTAGACCCAGTTTTAGCTGGTTAAAGGTGGAAACATTGGGAAATTTTCGGGCTTTAGCCACAAAGCCTTGGTAATCTCCACTTTAACTGGTTAAACCTAGATTTACCTTTCATTCTTGCTTTAGCCGTAACATATAAAATTAATGCAATAAAAAGATCAATTTAAACTGACTTCTGCTACAACAGTTATTTATTTTAGTTTCAGATAACTATAATAACAAGGAGGTAGAAATTTAAAATTTATGAAAATAAATTTAAAATTTTGAAGAGACATTTATAAAAGCAACAAGAAATAAAGCACATAGATAAGAAAATAATATTTAAATGCATTCAAGAGGGAATATAAATAAAATAATAATTAAACACATTCAATGTATCACAAAAATATTTTCAAAAATCTGTTTTTATAAATTATTATCATATATTAAGGGAAGAAAAAACAGCACCGAAAAATTCTAGACAAAATTTCAGCACACAAAGTAATACTTAAAGACAAATTGATGTAATCATTAGAATATCTTTTGTATCACTTTTTTAATATGCTGCAGTTCAATTTTTTTAAATGTTTTCATTGATATGAATTTATAATACAGAATGCATGTTAAAAAGTAGGAATATGAAAAACATAACACATATATTATTTGTATCATTCTGATTTTTTTAAAACCAATGACATCAATAAAAATAAAATTATCAACTTTCAGGTGGAATAAAGCTCCAATTAATTTTAAAAATATAACAGGAAAAATGAAGCCGAATTTTAAATAGAAAAATGTGTACCCTATATATAGATAAGAAGAGATAAGAGAAAACATGTCACATATTAATGCAATTTATTAAATTACTAATTATTATAAATGCGACAGATATTATTTGCGATGAATTCCACTCTGCACTTTTTAACTTCACATGAATAAACTGGTTCGGTTAAAGGAGTGTACAGTCAACATACAGCCCCAACTCTTAAAAAACTGTATAAAAATAATATAAAGTATAATAACAATTAATCATTAAAAAACTAAAAATAATAAAATTACAATAAGAATAACAGATGGCATTAGCAACCAGTAAAACATAATGTTACACAAAGAAAATTAATTAAAACTTTCAATAGATTTTCTGAATTTTTTTATAAAAATCTTTAAAAATGAAATGAAACAAAGTAGGTCAGAATCTAAAAACATAAGTTGTAGCACAATAATTTTCAAATCAGTACTAGAAAGATTGCAATAATCTTAACATTTAAATCAGTAAATGCTGTATAATATTCTCTTTATGTTCAAAATGTATGTACAACAATGTATTTTTGTTTTAACTCTTTATTTAAAAAATGAAAGGGTATGTGAATAATTATGGTTAGAAATTAAAATGACAAATTAACAAAAGTGCTAATAATAAGAGATATTTACTGATATCAATAAATTACAAAAATCAGGACAAATTTTGATTGTATGGTATCAATTTATATACACAGCAAAACATGAAAGAGGAAAATTAAAGGGGAGAGAGAAAAAAGTGAAATGGACAAGAATGCTAACAAAGCCATTAATTTAAACAAAACAGAAAAACGATACCTTTCTTAAAATCCATTACTTCAAAATAAGTTTAAATACTTTTTGACAAATAAATATCGCATATAAATTAAAAGATATATATCCATTATTGCAGTTTCCCACTTATTCCCAGATGCAACTTTAAAAAATGAGCATAATGAAATGACAATAATATAAAATACACTTTAAACGCTGTATTATAATTGTTACATTAAGAAAATGGATAATATATAAAAGCATTAATCAGAAAAAAAGAAAGATTCAACAAAATTACATTAATGGATTCATAAGGATTTAAGAACTGTAACATTTTAAAGGTAAATTTAAATATAAGACAATAGAAGCTATTTATTTTCTACATCTAATTCTTGAAGGGAAAGCGCACAGCATTTCCAAACTGATTTCTTTTCACAACATAAAACTCAGTCAATATTTCAATTATTTCTGAAACTAATCATAAATGAATATTTTATTTTTAATCTACATTTCAAAGTTGAATTAAATTTTACTAATACATGTAGTAATCTGCATAAAAATATGCATAACATAACTGAGATTTTCACTAATTCTAACTGATTTTTACTTGTAATAGTGCTTGTATATAAAAATAATATAAAATTGAGCTAAGGGAGAAAAATTTCAGATATAGACATTAATAATATAAATGCATTCCTCTTTGAGAAAAATTCAAATAATAAATCTTCTGAACAAAATATAAGCATTTTTATGCCAAATTTATGAAATATGCATCAGGAAAATTCCAATGCTGACATCTTTGTGATGTTTCAGATTAAGTAGATTGACTAGTTTATAAAACATGTAAGCTCACTTGATATATAATTAATAGAAGCCATACATAATCTTTCTGACATTAGAATTATAAAAGCATTGGAATTACCGTAGGAAGCCCTCAATATAAGCAATACAAGGTACATGAGCTTTGCAGGGTAGATATAAACACATACAAATGATAGAACAAAATTGCATTATTGACATAGAAAGCATGATACATAGTTTCAATAGAAACAACACATACGAACACAGAAGCAATTCTACTAATTAACGGAGAAATATTCTGCAGGGTTTGAAACTTTAACAACATTATCATCAGACACAAAATAGAACAAAAAGTAAAAAGTGTTTCCAAATAGCAGTTTGCAAAAAATTTATTAAGACTGCAAACTGCCCTAACTATTTTTCAAAAAATCCAGTTGAATGGATATTAAAAGTAATCAATATTCAGCAAATTTTATGAATTCAATTAAAGATTTTTGCATAAATATATATGTATATAGTAGTAAAAATACATAAAAAATAGAAATCATATATAATAAACAGTCTTAATCACAATATTCATAATTAAAAAACTAATTAAGAAAAAAATGAAAGCCTTCTTGTTCGAAATATATTCAGATACAACAATCAAACCTCATCAACGTAAAACTTCGCCATAATTATCTAGACCAACTGTTCTCAACTCATTGTATTTTTCATTAACTTTTCTATATATATTCATTAAAAAAATTATTTAACAAAAACCATTAATTTATTCACCTAGGAAATATGGAAAGTATAAAAGTTTGTAAAATATCTTTAAAAGTAAAATGAAGAGACAAGCAAATAATGGTTGCATTTATTTTAAGCAAATAAATATACATACAGACAAGAAGTGGGTTAATTCTAAAAAAAATTCATATAAATCTTAATAATCATTGTATTTATTTACATAAAACTACATTCTTTGTAGCAAAACAATGTTTTAAAACATTTTGTTGTTGTTAATATGATTTCAAATGAGTACAAACACTCACATTCTTTTTAACGTTTAAGTAAGTTTCATAAAAAAATTTTTTTAGGATATATATAGACTTTTTTTTCTCATAAAATGATTGAATTCATAACAGGTTTGCCAATCTCTTTTTAATCTCAATCAGATGAAAAATTTCAGAACAGTTTATACTGAAATAAAATGCATAAAACATTATTGTATAGATGACAAAAAAATATTTTAGAATTCTGTGTTGTTTTCATAAGAAGTATTTCATAATTACAATGACCTAAACATGGAAGAATTCCAATTTAAAACAAAAAAATTAAAAGCAATGAATAGGTAGGAAAAATATATATTCAAAAATGCTCTTTCAGAAAGATTAAACATGTTTATTATATTTGAAAAGACTGGTTTAAACTCAATGAAATGTATTTTAAACTGAACAAATTTTCTTGAAGGGATATTTTTAAAAAAAGAATAACGCATCGATATGGTGTAGTTTTACATTAATGAGGTTCAATTTTCATACTGAACACTATAAATGACTTAGGCATTTAAACAAACCTACTTAAATAAATATAAAACACATAAAGAATACAAACATAATGTATATTCAGACTGAACTGAGCAATATTTTAATTTCAGTTTGCAGTACTGACAAATATTTTCAGGGACCATGACTAGTCTCAAGCATCTGTATTGCATTTGATGCTAGATCTCTTATTTTTTTGTCATTGTGGTTTTTCAAGACTTTCAGATCTGTTCGTATGGGTGTGCTATTAACAGCATTCCTCAATTTAGCTGGAAAGGACAAATATACATGTAAATAAAACATAATAAAAACAATAAAAATCATAAGTCACTGATACACTATCCCAACTTCATTTGATCAATTTTGGTAAAATTATGAGTCATCTTTTTTCAAAAAGTTTCTAGACCCCACTTTTATGACTATAGCTCATGCCATTCAGAAATTATTGGGGTGACAACAGACTTTAGCGGGCACACTGTATATCACATTTCAGGACAACTCTTCAGTGATTTTTTTTTGTCAATTCTTTTATGCATTTAAATCTTTCTCAGAATAGTTTTTTTTTTCACAGTTTATAATTTTCTGATACTGTTCAAAAGAAATTTAGAAAAATTTCCCAACAAACTATTGCAGCTAGACTGAATAATTTTTTGCTTCTATTTGACATGAAATTCATTTCATTGAAAATCCACTGAATGAACTAATCCACTGAATGACCACAAGAATGTCACTTAACTTCAGCTGCAACCATGATTTCTAAACTTCCAAAACTCACCAATATGTTAATGTGTGAGTCTCCACAGATTTGTAAGCATTGCATGCACCACCTTCACAGACCCCTTTTAGAGTAACCAAGGCAAATGATGTAGTGAAGCGAGTGTGTCCGGGACATAATATGATTTTTCACCCCAGTCATCATCAGTGACTTAGCAAGGGTAAATTGCACCCAGGGCAAGATGTTATGTTTTCACCCCCCTCATCACATTTGGATTTAAAGAGACAAATGCACTAATGTTAATTCCGGGCACTCCTCTAAAATTAGCGCCTGGGGCATAATTAGCCCACTTGCCTCCCGTCACTGACCAAGGCTCAAAGTGCTATACTTTTTTGACAGAAAAGCTGTAATTCTAATCATTAAGTCAGCTTGGTCTTGCTTAGACTTAAGCTTCAGATGAATGAGAACTAGATGACTACAAGTGTGTAGCCGTATTGTAATGTGTTAAGTCATTAGAGCTATCTTGTAATAAAGATAATTTATTAACTAAAAACTTAACACTACACAAAAACTAACAAACATTAATAAAATGTAGAAAATAACATCTTTAGAAAAACTCTATGAGAAGAAGTTGTAGCATTCACAAATCAGTTGTAGTGCTGCTTAACCGGAGAAGCCAGCAAGCTCACACAGTGATTAGTGATACAAATCGCCACAAGTGTGCTGAGAAATCCCAGAATTATCACAGCATTTTGAATCCCACATAAAAATGGGCAACCTTGAAAGATGAGCTCCTTAAACAAGTGATAAATAAAAAAGTAAGACATTTAGCATTAAACAGAATTTGGACCAAATGAATCTGCACTTCATGTTTCAACTGACCACATAACTCAGATCAACAGCGTCTTGAAATTCAATGAATCGAAACCATCTGATGAAGGCACCATTAGGCTAATTAATTTGAGAAATTTAATTGCAGAACAGATATAGTACAATTCATAAATCTGCTGAGAAGGATAAAAGAAATATTCAAGGACAAATATTTTTATTGATACTACCAATATTTGATGTGGTGGGACTTTACAGGATAAAACAAGGATGTGAACAGTTGCATAACCATTCTGCATCAAAGCATTTTAGGAAATAAATGCAAATTGCATATTGAAGATATTATTCCAGAAATGAATTAAATTTGCATCAATGAATTTATTTGCACAATAATTAAAATCTTGTGAATTTACTAGTGCAAATATTTTTAGGAACTAAATTGTAACAAAATTAAAGGTCATACCATTTTTTTTTATTTGTTATTATTACTTCATCTTAAAAAATGAAAATTTGTAGCTATGCATTCATAAGTATGTGATATCTTTTTCCAAATAAATGTAATAAACAAATACAAGTTCAATTATTTTCTTCTTTATGTTCTCCTTTTATGCTGACATAGTAAAATATGTTTTATAATTCTTGCAATAACATTATTAGATATTTTAATTTTTTTTCTCCCTGTCAAATATTTCAAAACATGCTAATTAAAAAAAGAACATTTCCTTTTAGACAGCATTGAATAAAATGCTCACCTGAACACATTAGTACAACAAGAAGAGACAGGGCATTCTGGGTGAGCTCAATAACAATTATATCACCAGCCAATATTTGATATAAAATATTGATTAGATCAGTTGACCCTGCAACTTCTTCTAAGTCACCTAGAAAAGAAGATGTGCATGATGAAAATATATAATTTTATATTGAATTTCAATGAAAAAATGTTTACATTCTGTATCAAATAAAATATTGCAATGAAGAAGAAATAGATTAACTTGTTTGGACCATTATATATATTTATTATAATGGCCAAATTTGATTATAGTCTACTCATTTTTGACAGAATATAAATTTGTTGGATGCCTTAACCTTTGGTATCAATAACAATGCCTCTATCTTTAAGACATAAAGAGTTTTCAATGATCAACATCTCTTGTTTAGGAAAAGTTTGTCATATTACTTCATGATATAAATTACTTCGTACATATAAATTACTTTGTGATCTAATTTTGATAGAAATACTAAACATCTGATGGAAAGTGCAATCTTATAAAATGAAAGACAAATGTCAAAGAGGAATAAAAAAGAAACAGAGGTAACAAATTTAGCCTTTTTACTCAAAATGACTTTGTCAGCGAAGGCTTAACTTTGCGAAGTTGCTACACTACTTTAATCTTAGTAATGATAAAAAAAATATCTCTATTCAAATGAAAAATATGAATTTTTCTTGCATATTGTACAAATTTTTAAAAAAGTCATAGTACTATTAAATGTTAGACATTATAATCTAGAAAAGCAATACGAATAGAAATGAAATATTCCTTACTTAAACCCATCTCTATCCTCGGGGGGGGGGGGGGCGCAACGGAAAAGGGTGAGAAGCCGCCGGATAAGTAAGCAGGGTCTTGCTTCTCCTGGGGGTACAATAATGGTGGGGGTCATGTTACCTCCCTCCAGCAATAGTACATATCTCCTATGGGAGGGGTCGGGCTGTGGCCATTGATGGCTACTAGGACTCCAGAATCAGTACTCGAGCTATTACAGCGACTGTCAATCAATGTCCCCGAGTGTTAAGGCACAACGGGGGTAACTCTGTTACGGTTACTTAAACCCATCCCAAAATAGCCCTTGATTTGCTTCAAAACAGGATGTTAATATAACTAAAACTTACTTAAGCAGCTCACAGCAACCAAGGAAAGGGCTATTAAAGCTTCATTTTGCATCACAACATGCTCCGACTTCATCATTGAGATTATCGGAGGTAAGGCATTAGCTTTCACAAGATTTTTCATCACAGATGGTGTTTTGGAATTCTTTGCTATCCAGGCAAGCAGTCTTGTAGCTTCACCTAATACACATTAAATTTTAAAAAGCATATTATATAAATTATAATATATATGTAGCATCTTTAATTTTAGGGTGTTTGTAGAGGCATTTTCAAAAATAGTCCACGGACGATTAACGTAAGAGTTTCTTTATTCAGGCATTGCAAAGATGTTCAGGTTATTTTAGAATTTTAAATGATATTTAAACATCAACCTGTGATCATACTGACAAACAACACCGGCTATGTGTCGTCGTGACAGTTACAGACAGAGCAAGAAAAAAGGTAGTTAACAATGTACAGAGAGATTATATATGGGAGAAAGGGTATTCCCCTGAAAAGACTCGTGACTTAAAATGAAAGTAGAAGTGTGCTTCTTACGATGGAAGTAAAAGTAATTAAAAATGAAGTATCGTTAAAAATAATTAAATGAAAATAAAAAATTAAATTATTACATATATATGTAGTAATAGTTGGAGTGTAGGCATTTTTGTAAAAGATAACAGTCATTCTGAAAACATCAAAATTTTTTTCCATGAAAGATGATTATCAATTATTTTAAGAATTTTAATTTATATTTTAGATAGTTCCATACCATGACCATTTTAGAAACATTGCACATGAAGTGGTGCAATACGATGAACATTAAATCATTGAAAAAAGACACCAAATAAGCAGCTGGACTTGTTATAACATTGAAATGATGAACTCAATTTGATAAGAAATAACTACTCTGTAGTATTTTTAAGAGGCTCTTGAATCTTATTGGTTAAAGTAATTAATTTTGAAAGGTGCAGATAAAAAGATTTATTACACATACACAAATCAATCAAAAACATATATATAACAGATACAATAAAAATAGAAAGTATACAAAATGAAGTTAAAAAAAATTCAAATAGACAGAAATCACTTAAACGAAGAAAATATGTTTATATTAAGCAAATTTAAAGCACAGATAAAGAAATGTACTTTTAGAAGAAACTATTCAAAAACAAATTAGAATCAAGACTTGAAAATAAAATTTTAAAAAATAAATACTAAATTAATTGCAAAATGATGAACCATATATAACAATTTAAATTTGATCACAATATTCAGTACCCTTAACTCCAGGGTGATCTTCTACAGCACACCAGCTCACTAATCGTTTCACAAAATCAATATTTTCACCAACAGTTTTTGCAACATCCTCTGCAAGAAAAACGAATTACAAAAATGGAAGATTACATCAATAAATTTAATGTGGTTTATACAGATGAATGTTTTTGCTAAGCTATACATTTCTAATATGTATATCATATATAACTTAAAATATTTTCAGATTCCCCACTGAGATTTTAACTACAAACCACTGTAGGGACAGGGTATGAATGTACCAAGTGCCAGTCTTCGAGGGCACCATGGAGAAAAATTATTAGTGTGTTTATGTCACTTTTGAAAAATATAATGAGGGGACCATTTATCCAAGGAATGCCATTGATGATGGCAAGGGGTGAAAAAATCATATGCTCCAGAAGTCATTTACCCTTACTACATTACTGAGTAACACAGGTATACTCTTTTTTTAAAAATTGAATAGATGTTAAACAGACCTTTCAACAGCAAAAGAATCAACAAATAAAAGTTTTATGATTAACTGATTAAAATTTTAGACCATAGGAGCAATATTCTCACTTTTACCCTCATAGAAGCAGGACAAGCGAAAATTTAATATCTTTAATTTACTATGTTTTTGTCAAATCAATGCAGATTCTTCCAAAACAATCTTTACACAGAAATTACTTTCAATTCTTCAAATATAATGTTTTTTAGTGCTTTTGTAGTTTCAAAGAATACAATCTCAATGTGAAGATTTTAATTTTAAAAAAAATTAAAATCTTCACAGGAACTAAAATTCATTCTTATAATAGTCTATTTTTGATAAATAATAATAATGCTTGAAATCCCAAGGCATTTTCCAAGTTAAAACATGCATTATCAACAGAAAAATGCAAAACTCGTTACTGAAACCATTACAAAAAAAAAAAAAAAAAAAAAAAAAAAAAAAATAGGCAGAGGAGAGAGAAACAAATTTGAATATCATATTAATTTATAGATATTTTTTATACCTATTCTTGCCATTAATATAAGTGCAATCTGATAGTTTCTATACTAGATCTTGAAAAATGTGATCAAATAATTTTAAACTATACAATAATTTGCTGACATACCTTGTTTATCAAGTAACATTCTCAATGTTCCAAGAAGTTTAAAAACCACAGGGAATGTTTCAACATTCATCATGTCAATCAGGTTAGAAACAATGCCAATCTTCACCATAGCTGCTTTATTTTGAGCTTTTGCAGAAAAGAAGAGAGAAAAATACTAAGAAAAACTTCTAATTTTCTTCATAGATCAAAAGCAACATGACAAACAGTTGATAAAATCAATTTTTTAAACATTAACCAGATAGGCTGAAATTAAAATTTTTGGAATTGTGGAAAAACATTTGAAAATATCAATAGTTCTAATTATTTTAATGAAATGAATGGCAACCATGAATTATGTGCAAATATTTTATTTTTTAATTATTTTAGGTATTTTCTCTGATTAAACTAGTGAAATTCTAAATCTAAAAAGCTGTAAGTATATATGATAATAACTGGCTAAATGGCAATATTTTTACTAATACTGTATACAATGACATATTTTATATATTAGTACTTCTATAAAAAATATAAAAATGTATTCTAATTAATTTTCAATGAAAATTGAAGTGATCCTAACTCTTTATACTTTGCAAAAAGATGTTATTCAGTGATAAACATATAAAAATTAGGACAAATCTAAGTCAGTTCATAAGATGAACTTAAACACATTAGCATAATTTCAACTAACCTGGAATGGCAAGATTTCTTAACGCAGAAAGTACAGCATGCTGCATCCTAATATCACCATCCTTGCCAGAATGTTTTTCTAAGAGTGTTCTCAGTTGTTCAACAACACCATCAGCTAACATTTGAATACAGTGACTGTCTAATGGGAAAGATAAAATAAAACTTCTTTCCAATGTTTCAATCAAATGCATAAATACTATTCAAAATTATTAGAAATAAAGAAATGCAGAAAAAATATCACAAATAAGTATTACTTAAAAAGATATATATGATGTATCAACATGAATTTGCCCATTTTTTAGCAGTTTCAGTCCGGAAGGTTAACAGAAGTTTACAGTAAAACTTCGATTAACCTTCCAACCAAAACTGTGAAGGATAACCGAATAGACGGATAGCAAAAATCTCTCAATACATTTGTACAGTAACATGATTTCACTGCTGGCTTGGGACGAAAATGATATTAAAATCCTTTAAAAGAGAATAATACATACATGTTGTATTTAATTTTACAAAATGGTCAAAATAAACTTCAATATACGAGTAGTAACGTACAGAAATATATTATTTTGTTAGTAATGTAATAGAAACGTAATACTATAAATCTGCATTACTTTTTAGACGATGGCGGATAACAGAAACTGAAGGTTAAACTAGTAATCAAAGTTTTACTATAAATAAAAACACCTAGTTGCTTTAACCCTCTGCGTATGGCTCCCATGATTTCCATGGGATACGAAATTCTTCTCCTAATGCAGGTTACTTGAAAATAGCATGCATAAGTTTATTTCCCATATTCTCAATACGGATCCAACTTTTTCTCCATGTAGGCAAAAAAATATTGCAATAGTCATTATTTCACATTTTGTTTTGTCTCTAGATGGCGCTACAAGTCTATTTGATTGTCATTTGTTCTTAATGCTTTGTAATTCAGTTAAATTCCGTTAAAAATGCTCCATATTTCATAACCGGAATGTATCAAAATCAAGCTGTATGCAGAGAGTTAAAAATGAAAGAAAAGTTTATTCAAAATATTTTCTAACATAAGTTACAACATTCACCATCCATCAGGAAATAAACAGATTCCACGGTGGAAGAAGTCTAGTTGTTTTGAAACAATTTAATTGTCAAACAATTGAAACAATTTAATTTTTGATATCCTCTAAAAAACTGAATTATCCTCCAGATCAGTTACTCTACATGTATTAAAACAAATGGTAATAAGATGAAGCAATATCTGATGAATACAGTGATAGAAGAAAAGGGTGCATTTCAGATGTAATTTCCTTTGCAATAAAATTGATCATGTAAGAGTTCCTACAAAAGTTGCTTTCTTTTTTCTTCATTTTTTTTAAATACAAAGCTTAACATTTATTACAAGCTAAAGATCAAAATGGTTTACACTCTAAGCAAATGTTACATATTAATGATTAAAGGTTGTTGTCAAAGCTTTCAAATACAAGTATTCCCAGATTCATTTGCATGCAAGCAAGTAAATTTAGCATAAAAAGGGTGGAATCATATTTACACATGCAATATAATAGAAATTAGCTTAACAATAGTAAGTATTACTTGAATGCCTTAAGAATATAATTAAACATTAAACCTTTTCTAGCAAAATTTCCTGTTGCCAAAGCGCCAGCAATAAGAAGATTTTCATCATTACTTTTCAACCAAGACAGAGTTTCTTTATACACCACACCTTGGCCATCTTTCCAAAGATGCTCCATGCTTGCATCTAATGAACAACAGAAAAAAAGTCATTAAAAGAAATATTAAAAGTAAATGATATCAAAGTTAACTTGAAATACTTTGTCAACATCAGATAAAGAAAAGAATTAATCAATTAAAATTAGTTTGACTAAACAGACAGTACAAACTGTAATAGAGGAGTTTTAATAAAAACTGTCCTCAGATAATTAATTTGAATTTTTTAGTAATTAAATTTATCATTATATAATCTCACTACTGATCATAACTCCACTACATATGTTTAGTTTAAATATAAATTCCAAATTATGATCTGCCAACACTTAGAAACCATATAATACATAAAAAATTGATAAAAGTATTCTTTTTTTATTAGAATACTTAAATAAAATATTTTATATTAAAATTAGACAAACAAAATGAAAGTCTACTTACCACCTGTGAGTATAAGAATTATAAGATCAGGTACAGTTTTACAAATATTGAAGGTACCAGTGACCACACTTCCAGAACTTATATGTTTTCGAACAATCTGAACAAGTTTATCACATAATCCCATTTCAGCTAAACTAAGCTTGGCTGAATCTGAGAAAGAGTGTAGGAAAAAAAAAAAAATGTACATAAAAAATAGCTCAAAAGAAAATTTCATTAAAATACATCCAGTAAAACAGTTGAATAATCATATATATTTATTATTTTGAATTAGAAGTAAACTAAAAATCAAAATATAACATTAACATGTAGATGAAATATATATATATATGTAATAAATTAACACTTTCCTAATTTTAAAAAAACGCTACTCGAAATTTAATCCGTAAAAGTATTTTTACTTAAGCTCTAACACACAATTAACTGCCACTTTAACTGCCTGAAATCTAGTTTCAACCGGTCCTAACATTCGGGTATTTCCCTTATTCACGATACTATTTAACCTCACTGCGATTGTGTAATGCTCTCTTTTTAAAATCATGTAACCTTCATACGAGACGCCCCGCTTCGGCGTGGCTTATTTCTTTTGTCGCCGGTGGCTGCGTGCTTTGCGTTTATATTTTTAATCATGGCTTGATATCATTTTAAATGACTTAACATTATTCTAAATTCTAAACTAATCAGCTAGCATTTATGAATCAAATAAAGAAACTGTTCATCTTTAGTCAACGACTGCTGTCTGCTTTGGAAACACTTTTATACCTCACTGAAAGCCTGATCTTATATATATATATAAACAAAATAAGATTAAACTAAATGTGTAATTAAAAACTTTCAGAATAAAAGTTTATTATATTTAACTGAAGTTATAAAAGATTCAACAATTTAAAAAAGCTTTTTTTTTTTAATTGTAAAAATAAAAATAGGAACACGAGATTGCTGGAAATCAAAGAGAGTAGCCATGGATTTTTATAAGGTTATATTTGATAGTATTATTAATAACCCTGTGGCAGAAAATTATTACGCTCTCTGCGATAAACTTCATTAATACCAAAATCTTTCTGCAAGAATGTTCCGTGAAGTAAGAATTTACACATGGAGAAATCTAAGAGTAATTCATAAAGTAAAATATTTATTTTAACAATTTCAGCTTTATTTAGTTTTTAAATAAAACACATATTTATACACACACACACAAACCATTATAACACAATATTCACCTTGAATATGATGCAAGCTAATGCACTGCTTTTATTTTGAACTAGCGAAATGGGCCATTAATCATTTGATGCAAGGTTAACATTCAACTTCATTATTCACTCTGTTTATAAATTTAGAGGTAACAAATTTGCCTAGGGAATTTTTTTTTCTATGAATGTTTGAAAATGCAGAGAATAATTTGTTCCACACATTAGATTTAACGCTACTCTTAAACACTTTCTAGTATTTTTATAACCAGTCAGTGGTCCATTTATTTTAATAAAAGTTTTCTTATCATTTGTTCCTATATCATCTTCATTTCCATCTACAGATCCCAATCCCTGCTTATTCACCTCGTCAATGCAGTTTAGTTCTAACGAAATAGTTCTGCGGAACGATCTCGCCGCTTTTGCGTGAATATGTTAATTCTCCAAAAAATATAATTTGTTTCCAAAATGAAAATCTTTCTGCAGGAAACCTTTGCCATTCTGCAACATTGTTGCCGCAAGTCTGCCACATGGATTAATAGAGATATTATAGACTTTTTTGATGCCTTTAGAAAGTTCAAACAATTTTGGAAATTCATTAAACATCATTTAAGATATGTTAACTAGTTACAGAGCCTGCAAATCAGTGATAAAAAAATTTATTAACATAAAATGGAGGTTACCATTTTCACACAGATTTCCAAATAACTCTAAAAGTGAATCCATAATATCATCTTTAAGAGGCTTTTCAAGCAAACTAAGAAGAGATGACAATACAGATTTATCCAGAATTTTAGCTCGACCTTTATCTATAAAAAATAAATACACAAAGGCTTATTATTTCGATTTAAAATACAAAAATTTTCACAGAAATATGATTTCAGATTTCAAAAAGCAAACAAGTAGCAACTGGGAATTAATAAATTATATACTTACGACTATCAGCTAAACAACTGAGAACAAGGAGACAATGAGTCACAACATCTTCATCAGAACTGAACTTCATTAGGTATTGCAACAGCACATCAAGAATGCCATTATCAACTGCCTGGTCCTGAATTTCTTCTAAACAGAATATTTTATGTTAACATACACAATTTAAAAGAAAACATAAAAAAAAATTAGTTAGAAACATTGGGAAGTTTTTAAAGCAATATTACACACCATAAGTATCAGTCAAATTCAGCAAACACCCAGAAGCTATTGTTCGCATATTTTCAGGGAGATTTTCCTTTTCCAGCAAATTTCTTAAAAGTTGTATAAGTCGATTCACTCCATTATTTTCTTTAACTAAACTGCGAGCAGAATCTGGAAGGAAAAAAAAAATTAAAAACTGACTATTCTATCTCGCATTTCTACACAAACTCAAAATCATCTATTCTTATTTGCATATAGTAAAAAACAGCTAATAATCCCTACTGTGATGAAAAAAAAGTTGTCTCTGGTAACATATAAAGAAAAAAAAAAGATGTTATAACTAGCATACTGCTTTGAAAACTTGATACAGGAAAGAAGGAGAAGATAGCCCAACTGAAATACTATCTGCTATCTATCTAAGGAGTAATAAAATAACATTTCTTTGTTATTTATCTTGGTTACAGATCAAAATGACATAACCTTTGATCCATTTGAGAACAGAATTGCTGATTTGATTTACAAGCTTGTTCTAGAAATTGAACAAATAACAAAAAAATTAAATAGCAATCTAAATATTTTAGATGAAAAAATAATTGCATTTCTAATAAACTGGATATTGTATCAAAAGCTTGAGAAATTCTATATAATATGCGAGTTTCCAGAATTTGTTGGAAAAAAGGCACCTTTATTTAATGCGAGAATCTCTACTAATAATAAAGGCGAATGTGTGTTGGTGCTCCACCGCTGGACTTAAGAGCTACAAAATTTGGCACGGACATTCTTTGGAGGGTTTGAACATGCACCTCGAAGCCATTTTTATAAAATTTTATTTAATTAAAAAATAAGCGAAATTTTAGTATTTTTCCTTAACAACTCCCGAAAATATTACAGCACAAAAATTATTTTACACCATCTGAAAGAGCAAAAAATTACCTTTTGAATGATTTCAATTAAGTTGCAGTAAAATATTTTTTAAAATTTTAATAACCTTTTAAAAAGATTTTTTAGCATAATTTACAACAATACTTTTCATTGTTGCAATGCAATTCAAACTGTTTTCATTGTTTAAATAAATATTTATTTGCATGTTTCTTTTTCATTGTCGAAAGCTAAGGTAATATTTTAATGTTTAATGATATGTTTTAATCAGCATAATTTCATACAGCTAATATGCTGCTGGACGTAAAATGTGTTGCAACATTTTAAAGTTAAAAATCAAATGCATATTTCACAAGAGGGATAAGAGAGTAAAGTTGATGCTGACAACGGTAATTGTATGCTACATGACACAGACAGTTGCTCGACTCCATTAGGGATGTTCATGCAGACAACGAACAGAATAGGTGCAAGGCTACTAAAAGAATATTGGCTAAATATCTATCAAAGTTTGAAATTTAAAATTACTTTGTTAAGGGAACCATGAATTTCAATTTATACATAAGAGATTCAGTTGAAATTATATTCCCAGTGAATAAGCTGGTCGCTGAAGGCAGATAATGAGGAAATAAAAGGAATGAACAAGTATGAAAACTATCAAAACATTATCCGTTCAATACTATATGCTTAATTGTAATTTTTAAAACTGATTGTATATTTTTAGATTAATTTTTAGCATGTTTATGCAAAGTAGTGGTTCTCACAATAACAAGTTCCTCCCCACCTTCTTAATAAAAATAAAATCATTCATCAGTATCATAAAGTTATTAATTTTTATATAGACTCTAAAATATTATAACTATCTGAAAGCACAAATTTATAAAAACTGAATTTAAGTTCACTGAAATCATAAGACCATAAAAAATATTCATAAGTTAAATGTTCATAACATTCCAATGGCAGCAACTATCCAACTGACAGAAAAAGCTACCCATTTCTACTTATAAATAACACTAAACTCTCATTGGAAAATAAATTATATCATTAACTTCTGTAATTCTGTAGTGGTAGAAATTCACTAATATAAAAAGCTTTGCAGAAACCCTCTAATTGATTAATATATAATTCTTCTCCATGACCAATTTGTTATGAAAATTTTAATTGATTAAATTTTAATTTAATCAATGCAATATATGAATTACATTTAAATAGAAAATAATGTGACACATTTGACATTCCAATGTTAATTTGTTTTAATGTTAATTTTGATTAATGTATTAAAATGTTCATGTTTTAAGAAATTTTTTGCTTCCTTTTTTTCAGTTGAAGCATGCATATTGAGATAAATTTAATTTAATAAACTTATGCATGTCAAATAAAGTCAAATTCTTAACAGATATTAAATTTAAAAAATGCATATATACAAATATTAAAAGACTTACCATTATCATAACAAATATTTCCAAGAGCTCGACAAACTTGAAGTACCACATTTGTGTCATTATTTGACATAAGTTCCAGTAAAGGAACAACAATAGCTGGATCACTACAAGTCTGCCTCCCTAAGTCTGAAATAATAACAATTAAAAGTAGAAATATTGACCATGATTATTAAAATATGTAAATGAATTATTGGATGCTTATTTTGAAAAAAAAAGAAAGACAAAAGAAAACTAGGAAGAATAGATAACACATTTGACTTCTTTTAAAATTCTAACTGTAAAAGTAAATGATTTTCTTTTAAAAGTTTATGATTCACCTAAACGAATAATAAAAATAATTTCCTCATATAAGTCCAATTTAAAGTTGTTAAATTATTTTCACACTCTGTTTATTATGACAAATATTAAAATATTCAAGTTCTTACATGATACTAAAGATAAATTTTTTTTATTCTACATTTTAGAAATGAAATCATTGAAGCTATCGAGTCAGTAACAAATGAGAATAAAGATAAAGGGAAGTTTAAAGCACAGCAGTCTCTTGGTCAGGGTTCATACTGTATATATGATAATAAAATTCAGGAGTTTCTAAGGATTTTTTCAGGAGTACAGTACAGAAAATTCAGGAGATAACGTGAAAAAATCAATTTGGGGGAGAAGGCGGTAGTGTGGAAATTTTTATAAAATTGGCAAAAAAAGTATACTAAATATCAATTCTCCCATCTTTCCCGATTGTGGTGACTCGGAACATGCGCGGTAGACTCTTTTGGAGCTAAGTAAGGCCAGAAATAAGAATTCTGGATTCCATCGGCTTTCTATCAATAACGAAAAGCGGAAACATCATATTTTTATGCTTTATCATAATTTTATATTTTGCTCTTCGAGTGTAATTTTTCAGGAGACAAAAAGAAATATTAGGATATAAAACACAATTTTCAGGGCCCTTAGAATAAAAAAGCAAAATTCAGGAGTTTTTCAGGAATTTCAGGAGGAGTACGAACCCTGCTTGGTTGTCTGGTATCTTGTGTCCTATAGTAATTGCAAAATGAAAAACAGAGATAGTCAGAAAAGTTTTACTTCTTACACATTTGGCTGATAAAGAGGAGCACTGTTTCTCCTAATAATGACTGTTTTGTTGTCTCCTACACAACATCCAAGCCTTATCTGGGAATCGAATTTGAGCCCTCTAGCATAGTAGTATTCTATGTAAACCACGTTACCAACTGGGTGATAGAGTAATCTTTTAAAAGCAGACATAAAATGTTGCCATTTTACATTATAAATTCTACCATGCTTCGTTTCTAACATTTCAAATTATTTGGAGTGTCAAGAACAGTATAATTTTAAATGCATGCTTATGACATAAATTTTTGAAATAGTTTTGCAAAAAACTTTGAAGCCATCTTTAATTCTTAAATCTCTATAACACTGGAAATAATTTTTTAGGAAGTTTCAAAGTTTGAAATGATAGAATCAATATTTTTTATTATTATTATTCTATGAAATATATCAGCTTGTATTTTTCAAATATAAAAGAGAGGGAAAAAAATTTGCATACCAAGTTTAGCTACTTCAGCTGAGATTTCTGCAACAAGAGCAAAAGTGGAGGCAGAAAATCGTTCTCTAGATTTCAATATAAGGGAAAATGTGTCAACAATTCCATTTTTTATCAAATATTCCACAACAGCTTTCTTGTCACAGCCTATAAATATGCAACATGTTTTTAATTACACAAATATATAAAGTAAAGAAATAAATGGAAAACATTAAGTAAAATATGAATCTTTAATAAAACAAAAAAATCAATACATACAGTTCCATAATATGTTTTTAACAAACCCTCTTCAATCACTTATATAAAGCAATCTACTTACTTTTGACATAGGTACAATAAAATCTGTACTAAACGGAATTTAAAGGTACTAGAAAAATTTTTCCATTTTGGACAGGGTTAAATTTCATACAGGGTTCATTAGCATATGAGGATTTGAAATGTATCTGTTCATTATTTAAATTAAATCAATTGTAATAAAAAAGATAATCTATGATTAACAAAATACCATAAAAATATAAATATAATGGTAATTACATTATAATAAGTATCACATTTTAAAATCCAGATTTAGTTAAATTTTAAAATTACATAATTACAATAAAAATTATGGAAACATATAAAAGTTAGATGTTCATATGTATTTTTTAACAACATTGCTTTATAACACTAAATAGAAATAAATATCATAATCATTACTTACTCTAAAAAAAATTGATTATCCTTACTCAAAAACTACAAATTTAAGGAAAATAAGCTTATTTGCTAAATCTGCATTTTAAAATAATCCAGCATTGTTTTCAGTGCATATCTTTTATGAATAACTCTTTGTTCTGTTAATAATGTTGTATTATTCAAAAGTTCAAGCATTTCAGCATCTCCCTGACTTACAGCAAACTTTTCAAGTTCAGATACTGTATCTAAAAAGGATTCATATGATTTAATGGAGAGTTATTCTTTATCAGAAATATTTTCATTTAGTATATTACATTCATCATCATCACTGCTATCATTGTTCATATGTCGTTTAATTATATCATTCACATTATCAACAGAATCTCTGTTAAAACATCATCATCAATTGATATGAATTCTTTCGCACTCATATCTGAAGGTTCAACAAAATTTGCAGATCAAGTGCATCTGCATTTTCAGTTGATGAATAATTTTCGATGCAAACATTTTCAGGAATATTCGTTTCAAAAAACATTTTTTAATTGTCTGTTTATTTCTCTTTCAATAACAACATCACTGTGTCAAGAACTGTTACAGATTTTATTACATCACTTGCATTTGATGCTGTTTTCATATTATCTAGTAAAGATTGCATTCAACATTTTCGATAATTAACTATGACACAGCAAATAATTTCCTGATGCATAGGTTGAGTAACACTGGTTGTATTTGGGGAAACCAAGCCAATTTTATATTTGAAAGTTCTATGTGAAGATGGCAAAAGCATTATCTAAGAACAGAAAAATACATCTTCTTTCTTTTTTATTTTTACATTAAGAGTAATTAACCATTCTTCAATTATTGCAGCAGTCATCCATGATTTTCTGTTCGATTTCCACATTACAAGAAGTTTTTTACATCCAGATTTTTAAAGCACCAAGACCTTGCAGCCTTGCCAATTACCAATCATTTTTGGATTTCGCCAGTCATAGAGGTATAAAAGAGCACTGTGAGACTTTCTTTTGATTGTTTACCACTGGTACACTTTTCTTTTTTAATACATAAAGTTTTTGCAAGTAAACCATAAAAAAAATATCCCAATTTCATCAGCATTCACAATATTTTGAGGTTCATAATGATCAATGAGTTTTTCAATTTTTTTTTAATCCACGCATTTACAGTTTCCTCAAAACGTCCACAGCTTTACCAATGACTACTTTAAAAGATATCCTGTGCCTTTTTCTGAAACTTTCAATCCATCCATTTGATGCATGAAAATCAGTTTTTCCTAATTTTTTTTTGGTTGGGGTCTTGATATCAGCTGCTTTCGAGATCTTACATCTACAAACCACTCCAAACAATCTCATTCATTTGTTCATTGCCTGTCTTCCATATTTTTCTCTTAGTTGAGTCATTTCTATGTCACCACAGTTCAGTTATTTCATTCTTCTTCTTAAAATTGAGTTTTTCCTATTTTAAATTCTTCAAAAATTTGCTTCATGCTCAAATTATCTTCTCTTTTGCTTCAATCATTTTTATTTTAGTATCAATATCCAAAATATTCTTTTTATGCATTGCCATAACTAAAAGAAAATCTCCCGATCCTGATCAGTGCTTAAAACTAAATGTCAAAAAATCTAAATGACAACAATGAGTCGGTGCAGTCAAAATGTGTCATATAGGGATAACAACCTACAAAGCATTATTTGGAAAATAAATGCATTGGAATGCATTGCTTTGGAAATTTTTGGAATTCATTTCTTTAGAAATTTTTGGAATTCATTTCTTTAGAAATTCTTGGAATTCATTTCTTTTTTTTATTGACGGGAAGAAAAAGAACTTTCAGAAAATGTAAGTGTTTTTGTCCGTAAGAACAGGTTTTTTAACAATGAACTGAGCTGTGAATTATTCTTTGAAAGTCTGTTCATTTCCACGTTAGACAGGTTCCGTTTTAGGGATGTACTATGGACCTTCCTATATTTTTTGATGAGACCAAATTTTTTTTTCCGCTTAAGACAGGATTCTGTTTCTTACAGTGTTTGTTTTAAACAGGTTTTACTGCATCATTTTAAGACCCTAGACTTTGTTTCTGACACTATGCCCTAATTTCTACTTAGATGCATTGCAATAAAAACCATTGCATGCAGGGCTGGCCCGAGGAGGGTGAGTACAGTGCAACCGCACAAGTCCTCGCACCACTGACAGATTTTGCTAAATTCGTTATTTTTTTTTTTATCTTGTTCAAAGTTCTTTCAATCAACTTTTATGTAAGGCATAAAATATTAATAATTTTTCTAAAAAGAATTATATTGCAATTTTTTATCTGGTTTTGAAAATTTCCTTCAAAGATCCTTTAAAAAGGTAATTGGTGGATCCTGTGGATAAGAATACAACAATTCCCTTTGCTACCTGGAGGTCCACGTGTTTCCGATTCCTGGCCAGATCAAAAGGTAAAAAGTGATAACATGTGCAGTCCTAAAGCAGGTTCAGTTGCTCCAGGCATCATATAGTCCCTCTTTTTTTTTGGTGAAGGGGGAACCCAAAGTGGGTTTCTGTCATTCGAAGATAAATTGCAGGTGATAACATTCAATGCATTCCTTGTTCCTGAGATTATTACTTTCACAGTAAGGAAGGCCATTAGGGGACAACATCTGTCCCTCTAATGGATAGCAGATAGTCTCCCACAGGAAAAATTAAAGAAACACCTCCAGAGCAGGGGTTCCCAACCTTTTTTCTCTCGCGTACCCCTGGATTAATATTTTTATTTTCACACCCCCTATTGTTATATCCCCCCCTTCTCCAACCATTCGCCTACGCAAAGCTTTTTTCAATAATTTTAAGGGCTTAGGCAAGCTTAAGAGTCAAAAGACTCGAATTAATAGAATTTGCATATTCAAGTTTTACAATAGTATTAGTTCGTTCTTATTTTAATTACTTATGATTTCTTGTGTCCTTCATTACCGGCTTTGAGTTCACGTACCATCAACTGTTCCTTCGCGTACCCCTAGGGGTATGCATACAACAGGTTGCGAACCTCTGCTCTTTGAGGAATGTTTTTTCTGCTTATCTACCTCTAAATTGATCACATCTATTACCCTTGTATTCAGCAGGACTGCTAAGCGATGATGAAGCACAAATCTCACAGGGGTTTCTCGCTTTTCTTGTCAAAAGTGTGGTTTTCCAGCACCTATGAATTCATCATAGGTACTTGTTAAAAGGCAGTCTGTTACATCCATTCCTCAGAGTTTAATCAATAATAGTGAATCTGAATATTGGATTGTGTGAAACACAACGGGTAACCCAAGGAGTTTTCTCAGAAGATTAATTTTCCATTGAACAGTTCGTTTGCATTTGGAGTATAAGCCAAACAGCAAATTAAAATATTCTGCATTTCTTTCTTGCAGTCAAATTTCAGATACGCTATTTTTTGTCCCTTTTTTATAGTTATTTATTAAACAACCTTTCTTTTTATATCTTCAAAAAGAAAAATTTAATATCATAATAGATTATCAATTTATAAAACAATGTAGTTTCCCCTTTGTTTTTGTATTTCAATATTTTTGCTATTATTGTATACACATTTCAGATAAATTCTTTCATTAACAAACAACAATTTATGTTTTCAACTCTTTCCATTAGGCATTTTTCATTATAAAATGTTACTTATTTGGAACTTTTTATTATTTTGGGAAACTACATATCAAAGTTATTTGGATAAGTTTTAAAATATAAGGTTTTTTAAGATCGATTCAAATCAAATATCATAAAACTGAAACTATCAGTAGCTTGTGCATAATTGTAAATAAGTTTGTAGTCAGGTGATTATATTTTTTTAGTTTTATCTTTTTGGTCTACTTGTTTTTAAAAATGAAGAAATAATGAGATCAACTTTTAAGAATTCACTTCATAATCCAAATTAAACGAAAATCCCATTTGTATGGCATGAAATTTTATTTAAATACTGAATGCATGTACTGACATGGTAAATCAACAGAAAAATTGAAAAGGGGGGGGCGGCTTTCTCTTTCACTTGACTACAAAGTTAAAAGTTATTTTAAGTCCTTTCAACTTTCATGTTGTGAAACTTTAGTTGCAACTATTTTCGTATTTTATAATTTCAATTTTAGAACTGAAAGTTTTCAAACTCAACAATTTTTAATATTTCCTCATAAAATCAGAAAGATAG
This sequence comes from Araneus ventricosus, assembly GCA_013235015.1. NCBI lineage: Eukaryota > Metazoa > Arthropoda > Arachnida > Araneae > Araneidae > Araneus > Araneus ventricosus. The sequence goes on along the minus strand of BGPR01000395.1, from coordinate 7,544 downwards.
GATATATTTTTACAACATGAGTTCATGGGAGGAAATTTATCTTTTATTTAAAAAGGAATGCTTGAATTCAGGGCCAGCCCGAAGGGGTTTCAAAAGGTGCGAGTGCACAAGTCTCCATGCAGCTGACAGATTACGCAAAACAAAAATGAATTACATTGATTTATTTAATGAAATCCAAATTTGTCATCAAGTTTTACCTTCTAGGTCACAATATCAAAATGTTAATATTTACATTATTTATTTAAAAATAATTTCTTTAAATTGTATCCAAATTTTGCTTCTGTTCTAAAATTATATTGACCTTGCCAATACGTTCGCATCTGCAAAAAAATCCTTATCAAGAAAATCTTTAAAAATTACCCGAGATTAAAATTACCTACATTATAGACAAACAACTGATTTGATTGGTCATTTTATCTATCGAATCCGCATTAACCAAAAATCTAAATCATGATTATATTATCAACAAATTTGCTACTAAATTATTAAGTTTTTTATATCAAGCAATTATTTTTGTTGTTTAATTTATTAACGATTTTTGTGTGGATAAAATATTAATTTTATAAAAATAATTTTATTATTTATTATTTTATTGTATTTTTTTAATTTTTACAAAACAAAATTGTGTAATGTAATGAATAGTAAAAAGCAATAAATTAATTTGTCGGACAGAATTTTTCAAGGCCCCACATGTCAATTTTGCACCAGGCCCTGCTTTTGTTCAGGCTGGCTCTGATTACATGAATAAATTATATATGCATGAAATGGTACTTATTTAAAATAGACAAAAAGAAATTTTTGAGTAATTTTTCTGTCTGAAACACACAATAAAGGGTACATTTAAAAACTTTATGCATATACCTTCAGTAGAAAACTGTTTATTGATCTGCATAAGAATCTTCTGGATCTCTGATGAGGTTTTGTTCTCTTTTATCCCCAGATTCAGCTTGTAGAGTTGATCAGATATTTCATCTAAAATATACATCTCATATAAGTAAGATGATATAAGGTCTCAATATTCTATAACAATTCAAATTATCATTATTAATATTCAACAAAAATTATAGCAGTTAAAAATTAGTTTACATTTTGTTTAGCAGGAATTAATTATGAGATTATTAACTGGTATAAATATATATGTTTCTAGCTGTCTTAATGGGATATGAGGAATTGCAGGAAAGTTGATGGAACAGAAATGCACTTTCTATGTTCCTTAAATTCATCATTTAATTCACCACAGAAGAAAATTCAAAACTGCATGCAAAAATTTAACTTAATTGTAAAATAATATAATAGTATTTTGTTTTTAAAAAAACACTTTGATTTCAACATTCTTGTAAAGAGAATTTCATACTTTTCTTACTGCAGCATTGTTAAACTAAATCTCTTAAAACCTATTCTCATTATCATTCTTTTTATAAATAATTAAACTGTAAATCACTTATAAATTTTGAAGTTAAAAAATGAAAACATGTCATACAGATTTAAATCCCTTTAAAAATTTCAGTTATTAATGCATTTTAAACTATTCAAAGTTATAGGTTTTTTAGGGAAATATTTTTTCAATGTGACAATTTACATATATGGTTTTCCAATATTATAATCTTTATCTTTGTAAGCGGTACAGTTTTCTATCTGCTATTTTCCTTATTCAGAATTTAAACATTATTTCATGAATTCTGTAGAAATTAAATCCCAAAATATGTAGAAAATTTTACACATACGCATATTTAGATTTTTTTTCCCCTCCCTTCAATTTTTAAGGGCTCATATTTTATGATCGATGTGACAATATGAAGGTTTCGGATTGTTAGCAATATCATTTCATGATGAAAATAACTCACCCATTTTCAAATTAGGCGCAGATGTAAGGGGAAAAAATGTTCTTATAAATTTAAGAATAAGGATATCTGTAAAGAGTAACGCTTTACAACGATATTCAATACATCGGCGAAATTGTCAGAATGTAAATACGCGGATCACCCAATGCAGTAGAAAATATAAACAGACAAGGAATAATGAAAGTGGAAGTTCTTTTTCGATATGATAAAGTAATATTTCGTAATTTCTTGGAAAATATGTGTCCTTACATCTAAAATAGTCAAATTTTAAACATTTTTAATCTTTTATAGGAATTTTATAAAAAGAAATGAATCTCTCATATAAAATTGTTGTAACATGATTATTCATTCACTGCTTTTGAACAGAAAGCTTTTATGAGAGTCTTTGTGGCATCCACAGAGAACCTCCAATGTCAATAATAATAAACACTGCGTTGGGTGGGTAGCGTTAACCGGAGGACACATTTCCTCCCCCCTCAACCTGATCCGGAACAAGTATGGTTCCTGTTAGCGCCTGTAGATGGCGATAGAAGGTATCGCCGTCTAGAGACGCTAACAGAAACTATGCTTGTTCAACTATTCGGCCAATGTAGGTTTAACTAGATTTGGCAAGTACGCGCTTTCTTGGTGAAACTCTCTTCCTTTCCACTCCAAGTTTTCTAAAAATCCTAGTATATAGCGCCAGGAATTTCAGTGAAGCCTTCTTTCCTCTGCGAATTCAATTTTTACACTCTTTCAGAAATTAATCTGATTTATTTCATTAATAATTTTTTTTATTTAAATGAAAAAGTTTTGAGCAGTTAAAAGCAATAAAAATATTTTTGGTGCAAAATATAAATAAATATTTTTTAAATCGTATTTCTGGTTTAAGATACAGTTTGTCGCAAAAATGATAGGTTGCTTCTGACGAGTTTAATGAAAGAAAATACGTGCATAGTTTGTTGATGCTGTGGAATAACTCGATCAAATGCTTATTTTGGCTCTATATAACTCTACTATTTACAAATACAAATATGTGTGTTGTGTTCTTGTAGGCGCTCTACAGCGCTGCATTAACATATTTTGAAGGGTGTGCCTAAAAGCGATATTTAAGGAAATAAAAAAAACTTCAATTAGTTATAAATGAAACAAAATGTTGGCGTTTTTCTGCGATAACTTCGGAAAATGTTATCGTACAAAAATGGTTTTCGCATCATTTTAAAATTATATATATCCACCATCCACTAGCAAATATACTTCCCATTTAAATTTGACATTGATATTTTTCCACAACACTCCTAGAATTACAGCATTAATTGCGTTTGTGTTTTATATTATTTATTCATCACCTCACATTTGTTTATATATATATTTTTGCCCTATTAGAACTCTCGGCATTTTTTTTCCATTGCTTTTTTTACATTTTGTTCATCTGTTGAATGTTTATTTGGATTGTGCAATTTTTTATTTCAACAAACTTTTAAAAATATTTTTAAATATTATTTTCCAACAATATTTTCAGATAAATATAAGGAAAATCATACCAATTTCATTGTTTAATTAAAAGTCGCATTCTTTTCCTTTCTTAAAAATACAATGTAAAATAATTATTTAAATAAAATAAAAATTTTAATATACCACGTTTTTAAAACGGACTAAAAAGTATAAAATAATTTCTTCTAGCCCCATACAGATTTAAAACGAAAAACGTGGGGCGCATGCAATAGATAATTGATGCATAAATAGTTTATTTCAGTCACTAACAATTTTATTGCAATGGAAATGATATGAACTATTGTGTGAGTTTTCTCAACGACACTACACTCCATACTATTAAATATTGCATGCGCCCACGTTTTTCGTTTTAAATCTGTATGGGGTTATAAATTTGTATGGGGCTAGAAGGAATTATTTTATACTTTTTAGTCCGTTTTAAAAACGTGGTATATTAAAATTTTTATTTTATTTAAATAATTATTTTCTGCTTTTTAGTCTTGTGTATGTGAAATTTTGCAATTGATTTTAAACATCTTGATGAGATTATGACGGAGACATGCGGTAAATTTCAGGTTTATTTCAGTTTCTCTTCACCTGATCATAAATAGAAAATTGTTAATTTCGTGAAAAATTAAGTTACGTGACGCAGAGACCTTCGATATATAATTAAAAACGTACTGCGCATGCGCCAAGATATGGATAAAATATGGGGGTGCTTCGATGATCCCATGGGCCATCCATATACCAAAGAACCAAGTCTGTAATGTTAATAGTTTTCGAGATATAATGAAAAGCGTACTGCGCATGCGTCATGCAAAATATGAAATGACAGACAAACAGACAGACAAGAAAGCGAATTAATATTGCATTGTCATCTAGTTCTGGCTATGTTTAAAGTTTCAAGTTTCTAGCTCATCGGGAAATTAGTTTAAAATCCATTGCAAAATTTGTACCGAACAGACAGACAGACAAGAAAGCGAGTTAATAAAAACGTAGTAAATTATCCTCAATTTTTTTAGATTTTTCATATTTAGATCTGTATTATGTCTTCTTAATGATTCCAATTTTATTTCTTTTATGTTCTACCAATTTAAAAAAAATTTCTATATATTAGTTCGGCTGGCATTCTTTCTATAAACTGCAAGATGTAAGAGATGTAAGAGCTACCAAATTCTGAGGGCGTTACTCATTAGGTGCTCATTGAGCGAGGGCTTTTCAACACTTTAATCAAATTTTTAATTAACTAAAATTAAAAGAAATAATAATTTTTCCCTCAATAACCTCGGATCATAATATCGCACAAAAAACATTTTCACACCCTTTACAATTCAAAGTACACCTTTCGGTAATACGAATTTTATTGTCATGCGACTTTTTTTTTTAATTTTAATAAATTTTTGAAAATCAATTTTAAACAATGATCTTACGAGCTGCAATCATAAAGGCGCATGTTGGTTTTCAAAATTTATTGCAAAATTATACTATGTTTTTTTTTTTTTTATTTTTTGCATCCAAAAAAAATTACAATCAATTCTTCGGCATGCACCTTCGGCATAAAAATTTTGAAAATTGTTTTCACGTTACAATAGTATTCCACAAAACGAAAAAAAAAACCCGTTATTTATTTATTTTTAAAATTGCATATAAAAGTGTTAAAATTCTTACCCTACATTAAAAATCTAAAAATATCCTAAAAATTTTTAAGAGTTTAATTCAGATTGAATTAAAATCTTTACTTTTTAGAGCTATACTTTTCATGAAATTCTTATTGGACACTTGCAACACTGTATCCTTAAACATATGAAAAATTTGCAATCTTAAATATTTACGGAAAATATTTCACACTTTTTTATCTATTAAAACAGTTTTGTGAGTAACTTCACAAAAAATTAACTTTTTATTGTAATTTAAATTTTTCAGTTATATTGATTAGAGTCAAATTTATTTTTGATGTGATGCACTTTTATTAAAGTCGAAGAAACTTCACGATTCCACTGCAAATTATTTTTGAAATTTAGAAAGGAATATTTAAAAATTTAATAAAATAATCTGCAACATTGTCCATTTATTAAAATTAGAGGTCGTCAAGCGGTCGAAGTTCATTAAATTTTTAAGTTTGAACGTTATTGAAGTTCTTTTGTCAAAGAGTATACCTCTATAATCATTGCATATAATTTTTTTGAATTTTGTTCTATACGACAGCTGTGAGCGTGTGCAAATATGCATCATAATGCATTAATTTTCGAATTATTTTAAAAATACGAATAATAGGAATGAGTCATATTTAAAAAACAATTATGCTTTTTCTGACATTTCCTTGGGATTTTTTTATTGCTATATTGGCCAGGTTTTGCCAAGGCTACGCAGTTAATTTGCGTATCTTTTTCAAATTATATAAAATTTAACTAAAAAATTCATACAAAAAATGAAATAAAGAACACTTGTTTCGTAATTTTTTTATATATTTTTTAGTGAAACAAAAAAACCGGGCGGTTAAAAAATAAATGTTGTCCGACTGTTGACCACAAACTTTTATGTATTTGACATTCAGTATGAACGTAAACAATGTATGTTTTATTTAATTTAATTGAATGTATTAGTAATGCATACTATATATAAATTCCTTAGAGACAATCTCTACTCTGTGCGATTGTTTGACCACAGACTAATATGTATTTGACATCGACAGATTTAAATCATCCGCATTTTGTATTTCACTCCGAAGAGTTTTTTTGATAAATAATCTAAATAAACTCCCTCTTGAAGTGGATTTCATTGTGGGGGGGATTAAATAAATTACAAATCATCCCCTCCGCATTTACTACGATAATTTTTTTTTACAGTGTATGCGTATGTACAATGAATGTTTTATTTTATTTAATTTAATGTATTTGTAACACATATTTTACATAAATTTTATCTTTCTGCACTCCTTCTCCATATGAACTTTAACTATGCCAAATCTCACACTCCTCCATGCGCTCAATGTGCTTAAAAAGGGGTACAAAGTTTTTTCTTCACGTATTAATATATAGATTCAGAAGAAGGAAGTAAATTTTTTAAAGATTATTGATATGGTGTTATTCTTTTCACAGTTGATGCTTAGATTATAAGATGATATTTTCATGGCACATCAGAGTTTATAATTATGGATTTAGTAATTTTGAATAAAACAATGAGACGAAATTTATCCAACACTTTACTTTCCTAACATAAAGATGTACTTGATTCACGAAAGACTATATAAACTATACCACTAGACCTATATAAATTCAATGCTTTTGACAATTTTCAATGTTATGTTATCTTTTCCCATTGTTTTGTTATATGATTTCTAAATAAATGTCTTCTGCCTATCACCTCAAATCAAATTTAAATAATGAGAAGTGTATGGAACACAAAATGACTAATTTATTTTGTAATTTAATTCTTTCTTGAAACCCGTAATATATTCCCAGCATATTAGTTAGCATTACTATAAAATTGTTTTCTGTAGTTGATATTTTAGTTTGTTGCTGTGGTTTCATCTCGTTTCAAACATTTTTATTCATATTTTGGAAGATCTATTAACAGGTTTTAAGACGGTTATCTCTGAAAGGCAATTCAATATCCTAAATACTTCTATATTTCATGCAGCCTTATTCAAATATTTTAGTGATGTCTGAGCATTAGCGACTAATTAAAGTGGAATTTCCCTTAAAAAGGCATAAAAAGAACACTCGTCTTTTCAATTATGAATGCACAGATGAGCAGACTGAAGAACCAAAATCATTATTTAAAGTTGAATTTTACATACAACTGTGGGTACTGCTTTGAATTCTATTTAAGAAACATTTAACTCCTTAAAAGAAGGTAACACGTTAATTAAAGTCTAAATAAATTCAGGGATATGTCCGAAAATGACTTAAAAATCCGCAAAAGATTTTTTAAAAGTTTCTAATGGCGATTCAATATCTAGGGTTGATAATGGTGAGGACTTGTATTATAAATTAATGATGTTCAAAATCATTAATGATGATATTAATGCACGTTTAAAAAATTTGAAATTTATTATAGCAAATAAAATTGAAATTCATAATTTCCCAACTTTTCCGCAGCATTAAGAATGTACTTAACCCTGCCAGTCACAGATTCAACAGGCGAAAGAAACTTCTATAAACTAAATATAATTAAATCTTACTTTAGATAATCGATGTGCTTAGAGAGATTGAGTAATTGAGGTTTAAT
>BGPR01000394.1:651705-666429 GCA_013235015.1 Araneus ventricosus | reverse complement strand
CAAAGAAACATAAGACTGCCAAAATAATTATCATCTATCTGAAGCACTGCATCTTCTCCAAGAAGAACGCATATATGATGTCACCTGCTGCGAGTGAAGGTCACGCACCAGCCAACAGATTGTAATAATGCATGATGGGGTTAACTCTGCTCAGAATGCCTTTGTTGAGAAAGCTATTGCAAAAAATAAAAAACTGTCGAACTGATCAAAGAACAATTAATTTTTTAAAAAATGGAGAAAGGTATTTTGACAGTTTTTGTTTCAAATCTGACAGAAATGTTCGAGTTATAAGCTGGAGAAAAAATGAAAATTATAGAGTTGTTAGAATGTCAGTTGCAAGAATTTGAAAAAATCCTGATCAAAGATTACCATAAAAGTAACTATTATTTAAAAATTTCTCAAAATTCAGTAAATTGCGTTAGAAATTCAAAACAAACTTCATTAGAACGAAAATTGTTTGCTCTATTTGATGGTGCATTGATTGTTTTTCAACGATCATTAGAAAAGATACTACAGTCGTAAATGTGCCAAAAATGACCCAAAACAACACAAAACATTAAATAAAAAATTTTCTAGATTAAATTTTAAAATTCCGGCTTCGAAGTGCATTGAGTCACCATTATGACTACCTGTGTGTCAAATTTCATGGCTGTAAGTGCGTTAGATTTGTCTGGGCATCGCACACACACACACAAACATAGACTTTTATAAGTATAGATATTTTATTAAAATTCTTTGTTATTGAATTCGCAAAACCTACCAACTGACTTTTCCAAGTAGTACAAAAATAAATAATTAATTCTTTTGTTTGAAATTGTCATGGTTTCACCATCACTCTGCAGGATATTAAATTCTTTATCATATGCAAAATAATTTTTTTTAAAATTAATATGAAACATTTAAACTGTCTTCTGTGTACTAGGATCTTCAATTATTTTGTTTTGTTGTAAATATATACATATATATGAAGGAGGTCCAGTTTCTCTATTAACTTTATCATTTAAGAAAGATATCAGTAGATTTACTTTTAAAACTCAAAATTAAATTCCCTTCTCAATCATGCCATCCTTCATCTACCCGAGTCAACACTAGGAGAGAGGCAAAAGTTAGATTAGAAGGGTATTTGATAGCGCATTGACTACTTTACGAGATTCCAAATTAGGAAGAGTTTGATTTACCAGTTCAGTTGGGAGTACTAGATGAATTTATCCTGGACAGATAGGTTTAAAAGTACCTATTTTTAAATGGATCAAAAATTACAATTCAGCTGTTGCATTAGCTCAAAAATAATTCATCCCCCCCCCCCCCCAAAAAAAAAGGGTCCTCACCTTTAAATTGAAAAAAATGAAATAAACGGTTTTTTAAAGATAGGGAGAATTCTCAGATTGGTAAGTCTCTTTCTTTTCCTTTGTTTATTTACTCTCCGACTACCGGCAGATGTTAATTCCGATTACATAATATCACGTTCCGGGGAATTCGAGGTGCGCATATTACACAATAACCCTTGCGATTTTTTAAAAAGATAATTAGTTTTGATATTCAATCTGGGATTTGTTTGTGATCACTTAAAAGAGTTTTATTATGCTTGCTCAGAAGAATATTTTTCAGTTTCGTCGGCTATTTTTATATGTTTATATTTTTACAATCTATATATTTACGGTAAAAATTCGCCTACAGATCTTTTTTTTTAACATCAATGTTAAATTAAAATCTCCATAACATGTTTTGTAAATACGATGTTATGGAAGATACAGAAGTATTCTTAAAAATTATATTTAATGCACATTTCAAAATGACAAATACAAATTATTTTTCCGAAAAAATCTTTAAAAAAACCAGCGGGGGTGGTCTCCCCTAAACTTTCTTGTATACTTCTCCAAAAAGGTGCTGTTTCCCCTCCCCCCGCATGGATAAAAAAATTCGAACCTACTGTAACCCAGGATCCAATGACTATCAGAAAATATTTAGGTAAAGAATCAAATTCAAAGAGATGCGTACCGATTTCTACTCCTGCCGGCTCAAGGACAAAGTCGCATAATCCTTCCTTGTGCACAGTTTGCTACCAGTACGCATGCGCAGGAAGAATCGAATTTAAAAAAGTGAATATGCATTTTGAACGCCTTTTTCTCAACCGATTTGAACGAAATTTATGCACAGATCTATAATTAATGCTAGCATCCGTGATACAAAGTTTTATTTGTCTAAGCCGAACGGCTTACGAGATATAATTTTTATAAGTATGCGATTATACAGACTGACAGACAGTCAACCATTTGACGGATTTCACCCAAAATTTTATACTGACCTACATTGATGACGATAAAACTGTATACCAAATTTTATCCATCTAGCTACTCAAGTTTTTGAGTTATAGTGTTTGCATGACTGCGGTCATACAGACTTCCAGTGGACGGATTTTGTCGAAAATTTGATAGAAACCTATAAATTATGTTTAAAGACCACATACCAAATTTCATCCTCGTAGCTTTAATAGTTTTCGAGTTATCGTGTTCACAGACTGACAGACATGATTCCAAAATTGTGTTTTTCGGACTCGGAGGTCTAAAACACGTGGAGATTCGTCGAAATCTCAAGTTCGAATTTTTTGATGATTACAATACTTTCTCTTCGTATACGAGAAAATACAAAAGGCTACATTCTACCCCGCCCCCGTTTTTCCTGTCTCATAAAAGCGGTGCTTTACTGTATGTCTATACAAATCAAGTTTTAAGCATTCTATATTTCGTGATATGTACCTAGCAAAAAATAATTTTCGATACAGATACAGTTATGTTGTTATTGCCGATATAAGCTTATTAATTTCTAAACTTAATATGATTGCTTTTATGTCGTTAATTATATAGCTATTTGTTAGATAGTAAAAAGTTTCATTGTGTAACATATTAACTTTATTTAGGTAAAAACAATTACAAAAATTGTGAAGACTCGAGAAGTGCATCACATAGGACCAGATGGTAAACCTTATTCTTATGGTGGAACACTTCCACCTGGTGGGGAATACATTCCTTATAATTATCCAAATCCTTCTAATGTTCCTCATGATTATGGTACTTATGATCCAGGTATGTTTTTACATTCAGTGTGAATATTTTTTTTATTGAAATTCTGGTATGATTATTTTGTATGATTTTATTTGGTTCCTGAAATCTGCTAGCCTTGTAATGATAGACTTTTTTTAAATATCTTTAAATTTTACTGAATTGTTTAAACCTGTTTTTGAAATCCTCTGAATTGTTCTTCTGTCCCTTAAATTGCAAAGGCAATGAAATTTTTTGATACTGCTAGTTCCATCAATCTCTATTAGCTATCAGTAAGTGAAAATTAATTGCAGAAAAATAATTCTTAACACATCATAACTTTCTATCGCTCAAGATATCCATAGTTAGACTGAAATATTATACGTCATTAAGTTCCATTTAATCACATAAGTTATAATCTCTTGTAAAGATTGCAAGTTCCAAATTTTAATTAAATGTAAACATCTAATTAAATATATTAAAGTTTTTTGAATGTGATGTATTATTGATGTGGCTGATAAATTTTGAATAAAAATGCTCCATTATTTTTTAATATTTTATTTGATAATTTTATAATGCATTAGTGAACATTATTTCAGGTCGCCCACCCAGTCCAGCTGGTCAGACACCAACCCAAGTCTATCCTCTAGGAGATTATGGTACATATGGGCGGACTGCATCTCCTGTATCGGCAGCTAGGAATTTTGATTTGTATTCACAAGCTGGTGGCCAACCTTACTCAGAATATGGTTATCGAGAATATCCCCCCCAAAGTGTAACAACCCCATCGGGTGATTCTCCTAACTTACATCGAGCTATGCCTCAAGCCCCTCGTGTTGTAGCGACGGACTATAATCAACCTGGCAACTATGAAGATATTGATGCATCTGGTCTTGTGCCCCCTAGATTGGATTACAGAACGCCTTCCCCTACCCAGAGTGCAGACAGATATGGTGAGTCAATCTGAACTGTCTTCTTTTATTTTAATCTTTCATTTTTATTTCTATTTCTCATGTTGTAACTCTTCAGTTGTTGACTAAGTACTATACAACAAAAAGAAAAGTCGGACCTTCCTGAAATTTATTGAATTATTAGTAATTAATGAAGGGTAGAAATTATGTATGTGACCAAATGAAAACCCATTCTTTTTTTTTTTATTACAATGCAGGTTTAAATTTTGGATTCTTAATTCTTAGAATAAAATGCTTATTATGTTTTTGGAAAAATTACTGTAAAAAGAAACATGAAATGAGAATTAAACTCTTCTTTATCTAGTCAAAATTGAAATTTGCTTTTTAATCCTGTATGAAAATGGAATGTATTCTACAGTGTTTAATTAAAATTTAGGAAATAATTTTTTGTAATAAACATGTTGTATTATTTGTGCTAAGGCAAAATGTAAATGCTGTGGTTTCCATTTCCAAAAATGCTGCCTTTCATGTGTATTAATGCTGATAGAATTTGAAACCTCACTGGATTTTTAGTTTTGTATAATTGATGCATTTTAAGATACTGGGAAGTAAAGTTCAGTGCCAGAAATGGAAGTGCTGCGTGTGCCTAAATCTGGAGAGACTATAATTTCAATAAATTTCCATTATCTGTAAGTGTTAAAGTGACCTTACTGTATAATTTCAGTTTCATTTCATATATTGGTTATCATAAGTTATGAAAAAAAATCATTGTTCTTCTTATACTTAAGTTTTGTGAAGCAGTTGAGCATTTTTCATGTTACGAGTTTCATTCATCTAGATTTAGGCGACTGATTAAACATGTTTAACCACAGTTATTTTATATATATTTACAGGGTGGTTCCAAAATAGCATGGACAATAAAAACACATCTGGAGTACAGAAACATCGAAAGTTTGCATCGGAAATTAGGGTCAGCACAAATTCACAATTTCAGCACAAATCACTCATGTAAAACAGTACAGGTTAGGTCCAAAATATTGACCAGAAGCATTGAAAGAAGCATCGTTTAATGGGCCTTCTCAAAATGTCTAGGCATATCTTGAATACATTCTACTGCCACTATGAATCTTCCTACTAAATCGCCATGTATAAGTTTGTGGCATAAGAAACATTTTGAAGAATCCATGTTGTGACTGAAACAAGCTTGCTTTGTTTATATCATGTTCTTATACCATCACCCTCTAGTGCCTTTAGACAGCATTTTTACCCTTAAGTTCTTATGTCACTTTTGATTGTTACTGTGCACCTGATTTGTCCTTTCATTTCTTCTCCATTATTTTGAATCACCCTGTAGTTATATATATTTATAACTAGCAGTACTCGCACGGCATTGCCCCGTGGAATCGGGACTTCAACAAAATGAAAAGAAGAAAGAAAAACACCCACAATGACACGAAAAAGTTTTGAAAACAAAAGATACACATTATCGATTTTCCTGATTATTTTTCTTCCCGATAATGACATTTGAACTGCAGGAAAACAGTACAGAGTAGGGGAGACTTGGGGGACTTGATCCCTTTTTCAGTTTTTATTTTGGGAAAAACAAAATTAAAAAAAAATGTTTTCAGTCATTATTAAACACTCATTTGTCTCTTTTGTTGTAGTATTTTTTTTTATTTTTGAAAAACCATTTTTAAAGTAAAGATAAATTGTTTTCCAAGGGAGGCTTGAAACAGATGAATTGAAATGATTCAAATTAAGTAGTAGAAATCAAATTTATTGTTGACTAACATGTGAAAAAGGGAGAAAAACACATAGAGAAAATTCTACATTATTGAAAATCACTGTTTCCCATATGATTGATTGTTATCGCTGAAATTAATGATCAAATAACATTTTCAAAGCTTGAAAAATCAAAAATGTTAGAATTGTTGCTGTTCGAAGAGCTAGTCACCAAGCATGGCTGGTTTAGGTAGTTTTTTGCCAATGCCATCATTGTTCACAACACTAATGTCAACATTTTCTGGATAAATAAATTGATTGGAATGAAGTCGTCTTTTTCTTAGAAAATTAATTTCGCATTCAGATGATGAAATCTTTTCAATTTTTCCTACGGAATAGCTAATTTTCTTCTTTCCGTGAAATCGTCACCATGCGCTTGCTAACCATCATGTGCAGCCACATATTAACTTTCTACTTTTGTCAACCATCCAAAATGAAGGTAACCATATTCTAATTAGTATTGATATTATCTAAATGCGACTTGAAAATCACAATGGCCAGAAGGGGGTTAATAAAATTGTTAACATTAATTTAGCTTAACTTTGGAAACACATGATCTCCAGGATCAAGTCTCCCCATACAATGAGGATCATGTGTCCCCAATGTGCATGTATTGGAAAAAGAATTGTTAAATCAAAAGTAAAGAAACTGTATTAGATTTAAATAACATTTAAGCAGTAATGGATGTTAGTATTTTATATCAATAAACTTAAATAATTTAGTTATATTTAGCAAACAATAAGAAACATAAACTACTTACTCCAAAAGAAGTTTGACTGTAAGAAATCAGAGATTCCTTTCTTGCAACAAAAATAAAAATGGCTGAATGAAATTCTGTTGTCAGATGTGTTGATAAGGGATCACTTTATTAGTGTTGCCAGTTTTAGAGTCTTAATTGCATTTTTTTCTCTGGTTTTAGACCTAGGGATCAAGTCTCCCGTATGCAGAAAAAGCAATACATATTCAATCAAATACAACTCAAAATGAAATTATAAAATCAAAACAAAAAGTATCAAAACAAATGAGCTAAAAATCATTTATCAATCAAACCAGAACCACAGAGAAGAAAACGGACAAAATGTTGTATCCGATCGAGTAACGACTCACGAATGAAATTATTCTTAGTCATTCCCACTAAGAGTGCCTCTTTTCGCCGAAACGTGCTTCACAACAACTCAATGGCACCAACAACGGTGATCCGTTAAAATAAGTAATATTTCAGTTAGGCTGACGCAATACAGTCTTCAGATTTATCCTCTGGATCGTAAAACGGCAGTACCCCCTCCATAACCCCACCCCCGGTGCTATTTTTAAAACATGACCTTGCGCAAAATGCTATGGGCCATTTTACGCAGATGGTAAAGAAACTCTTTTAGTTTCATCACAGAAAAAATTTTCTCAGAATTCAACGAATTACGTTAGAAGTTCAAAACAAACTTATCGCTCAGTCAAGACACTTCCAGCACTGCTTAATTTACGACTAAATCACTGCATCCGATTAAATGATTTCAAATTATTCCTAGTGAAACATGCTAAAAAGTAAGAAGGGAATAATTCTAAAAGGTGTAGCCAGGGAGAAACTGGCAGTTTTGGAATAGTTTGTGATTCGAAAAAATTTTTTTAACCCTTTAAGAAAAAAATTATTAAAAATGAACAGACCAATATAATTTAACCGTTCTTGTTTTAAATCGCAGAGAAATATTATATTTATTACTTCAAGAAATTTCAAATTGATAACAAAATTAGAACTTTAGATGCTGGAAATTGAAATTCAAAATCGAATTTTCTTAGGGTTAACCTACTATTTTTTAAAAAATTTCTTAAAATTCAGTAAATTACATTAGACGTTCAAAACAAACTTTGTTAGAATGGAAACGTTTGCTCTTTCCGATGGTGTATCTATTTTTTTCGTACAATTTTCCGAAACCATGCTATTGAGAAATTAGTGCGAAAAATTGACCAAAATATTAAATAAAAAATTTTCTAGATAAAATTTGGGCTTCGAGTCACCATTACAACTACCTGTGTGCGAAATTTCATAGCTGTAAGTGCGATAGATTCGTCTGGACATCACACGTACACACACAGACATTTCCTTTTATTATAAGTTTAGATTCTTCATTTTTTCCCTTAAAACTTTTACAATTTAGGTACTCCTTATGGTTACACTGGTCAGCCTCTTCCAGCAACTTCTCCTGGTTACCATCAATATGACTCAGGGTTACCTCAAGGTCATCTCGATCGGAGGCCAAGTTATGATGATTATCCTACCCAGGGACCCCAACATCAAAATTCGGCTTATGCTCGTGCTCCTAGAGCTGCAGGATATGAAGAGGAAGAGCCCCCAGTACCTCTTAGTGCAAACGAATCGTCTCATCCCCCTGCACATACAATTCCACCTCGTCATCCACATTTAGAATATGCTCCTGTAGATAGTGAAGGTGGTGGTGAGTATTTATGGTTAAAATTAATTTTGCATCCCTGTGGAATGAATTTGTAAATACATTGTTTTAATGCGAGTTATCCGACTGTTGCTTTTCAAAGTTAAAGTTTTAAATTTTTACAAACTGTTCAATTAAATGCAGTTGCAGTTAATTTTTTGAGAAAGAGGAAATTAGGGAGCTAATGAATACCATATCCAGTTATTGCTCCAGCCAACTTGAAAGCACACAGATACACATTTGTGACAATTAAGATCACACTCTGTGTCTACAAAATGGTCTGCATGCATTGAGCCATTCCCCTTAAGGTGTGTATACACTTGCAAGCACAACACAAACAGAACAGCTTGCAAACCAAATCCTGTGGGTTTTTCGGCAACGATCACAAAGGGATTTGCAGTTCAAATTGGTCGTGTCTGTATGTTGTTCACCGTTCCCTGCTAATCTCCACCCACCCCAAGTGAAAGTATTTTCAAAGACCCCCTTCCCCTTATCACTTTCAAAGTCTATCTTCGAAGTCAATTTCACTCTATCGCCAACTGACAAGGATAATGCTGATTAATTCGTTCGAAGTGTGCTACCCATTTTCCTATAAATCGAGGTGTGTTTGCCATGAAAATAATTTCCTCGAAAATGCTGTGAGTGGTTCATGGACTGTTCAACAAGTGTATACACACCTTAATATGCTACTTCAGAATTGGGAACCAATTACTTATGAACTGGCTTTGTATCTATTTATGTGAGGTAGGCCCTGTACTTGGCTTGTGAAATAAAAATTTCAAAAGGGCCAAAATATCTGATATAAGAAATTTAATATCCATGCAAGTAAACATTTTTTTTTAATTATTTGTATCAATTTATATAATTTTAAGTTTCAACAGTTTTAATCATTTCATAAAAGATTTGTTTTCACTGCCATTCAGTCTTTTGAAATCTGAAGGGGAAAGGGGGGGAGAGAAGAATATTTCTGTTTTAACATCCCAGCAAAAACTGAAATGTTGAAATAGGTTAGATAGAATATGCTGGATTCACTTTTCAATTGCATCACTGTGAAATGGTATCACAATCATTTTGTGTTTAACATGTTGAAAATTAAGGATTTGTTTTAAATGACATACCATTTCTTCAAAAGTTTCCAGATTTTCTTGTTATGTTTTATTTATTTAGACATGACTAATTTTAACTAATAACTTTTTCCTCAGATGTTAGATGGAGAGATCCCGATTTGCATGAAGTAATAGAATTTTTGGGGCACCCAAATAATGTTGTGAGAGCAAATGCCGCTGCATATTTGACACATTTAATTTACTCTGATGACAATATGAAGCAAAAAACTAGGTCATTGGGAGGCATACCCCCTATAATTGATTTGCTGTCTCAAGATGTGCCTGAAATTCAGCGGAATGCATGTGCTGCTCTAAGAAACTTGTCATATGGTAGACAAAATGATGAAAATAAGGTAAATCAGTTTTACATTTCTGACTTTAAATTGTGTTAAATTTTCGTGCTGCTGGAATTTTCACTACTGACTTTTCTCTTGTAGCGAGCTATTCGAAATGCTGATGGTATTCCTGCTTTGGTAAAGCTTCTAAAAAAGACTCAAGATAGTGAAATAAAGGAACTTGTTACAGGCATATTATGGAACTTGTCGTCTTGTGAAGTAAGACTTTTAATCCATAGTTGTAAATAAATTGGAATATTTTATTTATCTGAATTCTGACCTTTTTAAAAATTCAATTTTAGGACTTGAAACGTCCAATTATAGATGATGCTTTAACTGTCCTTGTAAATCACGTCATTATTCCACATTCTGGTTATGATCGTACTAAAAACCCTTTGGACCCTGTCAAGCCACATGATTTGTATTGGTCTACCGTTTTCCGTAATGCTAGTGGTGTTTTAAGGTATGTTCCAGTCTAATATGGGAGACATACATTTTCTAATGCATTCATTTTTAAATAGCACACTCTTGCATAGGGGTAATTCCACATCAAATCAACCAATGGCCAAAACTTCATGTGTTTGGATTTTGTTTATTTTGGGGCTCGGATGTAGTACTGAAGTTGAAAAATACAATTTTTTGAACTGTTTTGAAACTTCACTGTTTTCATCTCCGAGATGAGTACAACGAACAGGCAAAAAATCATTACAATCTAAAACATTGTCATAATTTTTTTTTTTTATTGGTTGATTTTGCATGGAATTACCCTCAATGATGTTCTTGATATTTTTTAATACCCTTATTTTCATCTCTTCAGCGATTTCATATAAACCCCTCCTTGTTTAAATAGAGTAGTCCATTGCTTTTTTTTTTTATGCCAAGAAAATATTTAGCTAATGTTTTTAGTAATTCTGGTTGTCTTGGAGCTATTTAAATTAGTTTTTATAATATATTCTTTTATAAATTTTGTCCTATTACTATTAGTGGAAATTGTTATTTGAATTAAGATTTGGTATTAAATGAATTTTAAAATATTTGACATTTAATCTTAAAAGTAACAGAAATGCGTTAGTATTTCTATGATTGGAAAATTTTATACGTTTGTAAAAATATTTATTTTGCTGCCTTTTGGCTCATGTGCTTAATTATCTGGCTTTAATTATCTGATTATGAAGTTAAAAGACTTAACATGTTGTCTAGATTCATTTTGTACCAGTTCTGATAAATTGTGGTCAGAGAGAAATTCCGTTATGTAACAGATTTTGTCAGAAAGACAGTTGTTGCATTTTGTATAAAACCAAGAGAGCAGTGGAATATTTCTGTGGGTTTTGTAAAATTTCAGTGGTTAAATTACTATGGAAACATGACACTTTTCTCCCTTGATGGGCATACAAATTGCAGAGTGCTATTACTTGAAGTTTAAAAAAAAAAAATGTAAAATTAATTCTATACATCTTTTCTTTTAACATATTATTTTTATGTGCATAATTACACTATCTGATCAAAAGTGTCCAGACACTTTTGGATCTTCACATTTTTCAGAATTTCTCTGGAAAGGCTAAACCGACTGTCCTTGAACTTTGGCCATGTAAAGAATAGACTATATCACATTTTACATTGAAGATTCGGTCCTGAGGGCAATTAGGGGACCGTCTACAAACTAATGACGACAAAAACTTTTTTGTCCCACCCCGCTTCACAGAATACTGATAACACAATGAAACTTTCAGCAATTGTTATGTTTAATGTGCATAATATTTAAAGGAATTTTCGTACGCCAGCACAAATATTTGGGAAGATATGAAGGTTTTCTTTAAAAAAATCCCAAACTTTCCCGTCTGTTATTTGCTTATAACATGCAGATTTTTCTGTTATATTATACGAAACTTACGGAAAAAATAACAATATGTTAGATAAGCATTTTGTAAAAATTTAGAAAAAAGAAATTTAATATTACAGGAAGTATGAGCATTTTTAGTAAATAATGTTTTACAGTGCATGTGTGAGATATAGTGTAATCTTTCTTTCAAAGCCAGATATGTAGGACAACTTATATAAAAATTCCAATTGAATACCATTAAAATTTAGAAAGATATTGGCATTTCAGTGAGCAGAATTTCTGCTTCCCTCTAGGACAGTGATGAGCAAAACCGGTCATGAGAAATTTTTGTGGGTCGCTAAATCCAAAGAAATTTAGTTAACAATCAAAAATATAATGCATTTCTTCAAGAAAAGTGCTCACGGCCCCTTTGGGGAGAAAATTTATACAAAGTACGGGAGTCAGAAATGAAAATAGTTTGCGCACCACTACTCTAGGAGAAACAATGAGGGGTTTTCCACAAATTGATTTTTTTAACTTGAATTTTCATATACCTTTGTAGAATTTAATAAAGATTGAATATGTTTTATACCCAGGCATACTTATAAATAAAATTCATAATTTAAATTGCAGTTCGACGATTACTATCTGAAGATTCAAGTTTAAAAAATATCAATTTGTAGATAAACCATTTTGTTTCTCTTCGAAAGAAGCAGAAATTCTGTTCACTGCAATGGTGATTTCTTTCTAAATCTAAATGGTATTCGGCTGGAATTTTTATGTAAGTTGTCCTACATATCTGGCTTTGAAGCTGTGAAAGAAAAATTACGCTATATCTTGCACATGAACAGTAAAAAATTATTTGCTACAAATACTCATATTTTCTCTATTATTTAAAGTATTCATTCCAAAGTTTTGCATAATTTGGTGGAAAAATCTGCATATTATAAGCAAAAAACAGGTGAGAAAATTTGGAATTCTTTAAGAAAATGCATGTAAATATTATGCACATCAAACATAACCATTGATTAAAGTTGCATCTCGTTATCAGCTTTCTGGGGAGCAGGGTGGGTCAAACTCCATTTTTGCCTTCATTCCTTTTTGGTGGCCCCCTAATTGCCCTCGTGACTGAATCTTCACTGTAAAATGCAAGTTAGTCTATTCTGCACATGGCCGAAGTGCAACTTTTGATCAGATACCGTATGTTCAAAGGCTTAGCTTGCATTTGCATAAGAACAGTTCATATTTAATTATGTAAAATAAAATTATTTACATTTTTCTGTGAGGAAGTGCTAGAATTATGATTGATTTTTACTTTTCCACAATTTGAAAAATCCTGGAACTACAAAAAAAAAAAAATGTCTTTCCACCATCAGCTCAGAAAAAGCTCTTGTCATTCTTAGTTCCACTGCTCAACAAAGTCAGAATGTCAATTTCTGTTTAACCGTTTCCGGCGCAAGGCATTAAATTTTTTCAAATATGATGAAAAACGTCATGATTGGTTTTAGTTTCTTGTCTAGACATAGATTTTACACAATTTTTTTTTTAATTTTTATCTTACCTTATTCCAAGGGGTCGTCCCCCTTTGGATACAGCCACCTTGATATGCTCAAAAAATATTTCTGAATCTTGCAACAAAATCATAAATTGGAACTTCAAGAATATTGGAGGAAAATTGTCGAGTGAATTTGCTAAAATTGTAAACGTCAAGGAACTCGAAAAATTCTTATCTCCGAGTCAAGAAATTTGGGCATTTTAAATCTAATATTTCCGATTCGGATGCAAATTCCATTGTTCTGCCATCTAAATTCTAAAAGGAGTACTATTGCTGATTTTCATATTTAATTATGTAAATTATGTATTTATAAATCTTCCGGGATTCAAAGCGGAATGGGAGTTTTTTAGAAAATTTTAAAGCTGGTGTCCTCTTTTGCGACCACTGCACTAGAAAGGGTTTACTGGAAGAGTCTTGGTATTGATCAAAGATGGATGTTATTTGTTTGATTTAAACATCAAAAACTATTAATTTGAAAAAACCTGTCAACGATGAGACAAAGTTTTCTTTGCAAAGCATACAGCATGCCAATTCAAGTATTTAGTAATGTTCTGCTTGTCTTTGCTTATTTTTTTAAATTAATAAAATGTAATAGTAATGAAGATTAACCTATTAAAATGATGTTGGTTACTGCAGTTTATTAATTGAAATGAACTCTAATTATATATTAACTGTTTCAAGTATACAGAGTTGTGTTATTGTAAAAAATGGTAATCAGGAAATGTTTAATCTGTGTATGCATGAATATAAAGTTTTCCGAAATGCCTTTAGGAATTTCTACTACCAATTACCTGTAATTTGTTATATTGGACCCTAATACTGCCTATTCATTTTAAATTTCATTGGGTGTGTATCCTGATCTTGGTTGTAGAAATGCTATTTGTATGCTTGAGTTTTTAATAGTAACTTTATTATGTATCTCATAAAAAATTCTGCTTGTGTTTGCGTATTTTTTAAATTAATAAAATTGAGAATGATAAATGAATTTTTATTTTATTTTCACTTGTGCTTTATAGAAACATTAGTTCTGCTGGTGAAACAGCTAGGAAAAAACTTCGCACATGTGATGGGTTGATTGAAAGTATGGTTTATTTAGTACGAGCAGCAATTGGTAAAAATGACATGGATAACAAAAGTGTGGAAAATTGTGTTTGTGTGCTCAGGAACCTTTCATATCGATGTCAAGAGGTGGAAGATCCTGATTATGACAAGCATTTATTTCCTCCTGTTCAATCAAGAGCTAGTGCTCCTATCAGAGGTGAGTGTGTCAAAATAATTTATAATGTGATTAGGATTACATGATACTTAAAAACTGATGTGCGAAAATTGGTATGCTATCTGTATTAATAATAAATGGCTTTATATCCAATCAAGCTGTTGGAGAAAATCTTGGCTGTTTTGGAGCAAAGAAAAAGAAGGAAGCTGCTCAAGCACTTAGCGCAGAGAAAGAACGACGAGAAGGTGTTCCTCTTACCAAAAATCCTATTAGTCAGTCAGAACCAGTTCGTGGAATGGCCCTGTTGTGGCAGCCTGAAGTTGTGCAATCTTATTTATCTTTGTTGTCAGAATGTTCCAACCCTGAAACGTTAGAAGCAGCAGCTGGTGCAATTCAAAATTTAGCCGCTTGCTATTGGCAGGTGAGTTTGTTTTTCTCTCTTGGTTTATATATATAATCTCATTTAATTTTACTTTAAATTCTAATATCGTATATTCAGGGATGAGATTCTTCCGCTTTTT